>VMBQ01000299.1:175781-215078 GCA_007657795.1 Dreissena rostriformis
ATTTCGCTGGATTTATGACGTCTTTTTGTCAAAAAAATGACGTAATTTCGTGCCGTATATTATAGAAGAAATTTAATCAACGGGGCTATAATCAACCGAATTCGCTGTAAAAGTGGGATAAAATACGATAAATAACCATAACGCTTTAGGTACACTAATTAACGATTATTTATATTAAGGCTCATAAAATATTTGCAAGGCACAACGTATCTGTTGTTTTGCTGGGCGGATCAACCATGCGGTGCTATATATAGTGAGTTGCAAGTAATTTTCACCGCTTTATCAAGCCATAGCAATGCATTTTTAATAATGTTTTGTTCTCGTTTCGAGACCACATATGGCGCATCACCAAAACAATGAAACAGTCAGTTTAACGGTTTAATTTGCATTGAAATAATTAGTTATGATTAACATATATTTCAATTAAGTGCACTATAATTACGTATTCTCTATATGTACAACCAAAATATGCAAATATTTATTCAGCTTGTCCTGTTGAATCTATAAATCCATCAAAACAGTCCGTTAAAAAAAAGTTAAACGTCATTTGGGCGAACATCAACTCTCAAAAAATAAACTGCGCAATATGCAATGTTCATCAAACTTTTACGCCCATGAGGGTCTTCTGTAAGGTTCGTGAAGTAGGGAGTAGTTATCTTAAATAAATATTTATGTTCAAAGATCTTTGACACTAGACGTATGTTAAACATACGGTGACAGTTAACGAGACCATATATCCTTCATTCATACGACACAATCAACCAGGTAACAAACGATAACGTCCGGACATGAAGGAGGCCGTCCATTTAGAGCGTCATTCTTCCTACATACCTGACCTTTAAAAAAAGGCGTAATTTACGTGAACATTAATACAATGCATTGCGCGGTTGGTCTTTCTGCATAATGTTATTAAATGTCTTTGTGGGGATAATACCCGCTCTTGCGGAGGTGTTTCATTTGCCGCGCATTTATCAGAACGTTCCGACATTGCGATTTTCCCGGGGACACGTAGACTGCATCGCCTTTCATTTTGAAAAACAAAATGAAATTAACCTACCCTGCAATGTCAGATTTAAGGCTATTCATAGCTGCAAGTCTTGAAATTTGAACAACCGATCAGAATCCACGTCATGGAGAGCCTTTTTCAAGATGGCGGTTGACACTATCAACATAATCGATTTTTTTGATGTTTACAGACGATACACATTTTGAAGAAAACAACAATGAATATAACGAACGAAGGTTAATAATTATGTTTATAATGATTTATAGTCATATATAATTTATTTATAAAACATTTGTCATGTAACATCTTTATGAAAATTACCCACGAAGTATTCTTCGTCATGCGCCGCTCCCGTTTCGACAAGATACGTCATATTTCGCCCTTCGCCGACGAATATGGCGAAAACACGAAAACGTGCGGGGATATTTAAAACAATACATTGTCAAAGCGGTGTTGTGCGAATTTTATATCACGATTAACTTTGTAGTTTGTGTGTCGATGACCTTTTGATATGTATAATATAACGTTGCTAAGGCAGACGATGTAGTATGTACACGTCGTAATAAAGTTATGTTCTGTTCTGTGCTGATGAACAGTAATCAGTAACCGGCTACGCAAAGATTGAACTGGGTTCGGTAATCCTTAAAGCTAACAACATATATTTCTGTTTTAATTAACAACTGAATAATGATGGAGTACATTATTTTATAGTTAATCATTAATAGTTTTAACAAGTTGTACTATTATAATCAAGTAATTTTTATGTCCTGATACTATTCAGCGCATGATCGATTGTACTTATAGATCACGAAAGGATGTACGTTGCAAATAATTACAGCAATCGAAATAAAGCATATACATAATCATCTAATTTTTCGAGACACCACAGTGTAATATCAGCACAATTTAAACCAACGCAGCTCACAAACTCTTGATTGAAGGCTGTACAGAACACTATTCCATAGGCTGGAACACTATTCCATTAGCGATCAGGCAGTCAGATTGGATTCTTTCAAAAGAAACCTGAAGACATTTTATTTTAGGAAGTTTGACACACTGTTCTAAAATGTATTAACTTTTAAATGTGCTCATTTAATATGTGTTTTAAACCCCACCATCCATGTACTCATTAATTAATTCCTTCATTATTTATTTATCAATTTATTTATTTTAATGTAAGTTGTGTTTTGTTTTATCTATTTTGTTTGGTTATTTTATTTAGGGCTTCGTATATATGTGTATTTTTACGTTCAAAGTGTTTATCAGATTTTAGTTACTACCTTTATTCATCTGATGTCAGCTTTTTACCTCATAGCTTCTATGAATTTTATGTTATATTTACATGTACAACGCCATTGAATATGCTTGCATACAAATAGGCGTATAATCAAATAAATCAGTTTCAGTTTCAGTTTACAGAAGAAATAATTATATTGCGTCACAAGCCAACCCTATTCGGAGCATACCTTTAATTAACATTAACATAATTACTATAAAAATGATAAATTAAATGTTAAACAAATATTACTTAAGGCCTAGGCTTTTAGAGCAAAGATTGCAGCCTAATTCCTGTGCCGGTATAAACAAAATTATGAATTTCACAAGAAAAATATTCTTTAAGAATATAATTTCTAAATTTGGATAAAAATTTAAAATAATAATATAAAAACATACATTAAACAGATATTTTGATTTATAAGCAATCCTGTCTATGACAAAATATACATATGGTTCCATATAGACCACCGCCCAATAAGTAATATTAGTTGCTTTTTTCAATTATTTGCAGCAAATTGTTGATTAAAACAAGTTATAACTATGTATAAACATGCAATCAGTTGCTTTTAATAAGTACAAGTTTCAAACCCGTTACACTTCGAGAACAAGACATATTTTATTATTACGGATTAGGGAATTGTTAATCGATATGGGAAGCAACAACTGCGAGGAGTGTCCTACATAACATATACGAATGTCAAAAAACATCTTCCCAACAACTATTGAAAACGTAATATCGTAATTGGATCAAGGAACATGGCAATTTGCTGGTAAATAGCTTTTTTGTCGTTGTTAAATTGTATTCATCTAGACACACACATGTGAACCACCATACATCGCTTTGGAACTTCCAACGGAATAAGAAAACAAAATATGTTAGTAGTGAACGTTAGCAGTCAATACAATTTAACCGTTGAAAATTTTATGAAACAAAAATTCCGATGAAAGTTATCATTGTAAAAGCACTCGCATGACTTAAATGTATGAATATTGAAGTGAGATGTTATAATCAATCGTTAACAATGGATAAGAACATTATAAAGGTTAGTGCAAACATAAACATAGCAAGAAAGCTGTAAGATCGGCATCCTAATATGACAACTGAAGTATATAATACATAATTATTCCACGGCAAACACCAAGAAAATGTTTATTAAGAATTTATTCTCTTAAGGTTTGTCAAGGCTGGGACGAATTGTATTAAANGGAAATAGAAGTACATAATGTCAATCAATGTGACAAGCGGGCAGTGTATTAATCGAAACTATGCCAAAAGGTCCATGGCCGCAGGAAGTAGGCCTTCCGCCACACATCGGCAATGAACACACGCCAGCCTTGAAATTCTTATTTATGTTGGTAACTATAAGGCATGCGTCGTCATACGATACCAGTATATTTGAAATTAAAATAATCAGTGGTGGCAATATAACATAAACAAACCAACGTTTGTTATCCGTTCATTATTAGTAACAACATATTGAGGAACAATAGAAGAAATACCTGTTGACGTGGATAAGAACACAAGACGTAGTCCTGAAAAGTTCTTCTCCTAAGCCCGTATGAAATAGGTGCATGTATGTAAGCGAACATTATTGATTCGAATAATTATGATTCATGCATTTACAAAATATTAATATCGTGATAATACACATATACAGTAAATGACATGAGTGCAAATTATTTAAAGCTGGAGATTTTCATGAAAAAAAGAAGACAGTAAAGAAGATAGAGAAGAAAAGTATATGCGAAGTTCTGTTGCAAACCTATGCATACTTTTATTTTAATACAGCAAACAACAATGAAAATCAAGAAACATTATCATAAGAGAAAGTCTCGTTCTTAGCAACTTATTTAATATCATACCGCTAAGTATTAACAATACAGCCGAACATTACACCTATCCGAAATCAATCACGAACGAAACGCGCGTTAAAAACGTGTTGAATCCTATTGACCTATGCAGACAGAACATGAAATCATGAATGACAAACTGTGACACATGAATCGACTCCAACACATATAAGTGTAGTGTTATAGTGTCGTTAGTATGCAAAATCTATTAGACCGATAAGGGGGGGGGATGTTTTAAAGGTTTATGTGTACGAAGAATATTAAAGATATTAAACTACCATCGATGTATCTACACACAGAACTGCGTTAGAAATAACCTACATATTTTTCAAACATCACAACATAACAAAACAAAGGTATAATACTTACAGCCTCTTAAAACTGAAAAACGACAACAGCGAAGACACAAAATTCATGCGAGTTATTAACCAATTTAGTGCATGTTTGAAAGTCAAAACAATCGTCGCTATATCGAACAGTTAAAATACCAATGTTTAACTGCTGATTTTTGTTGATTTTTGTTTCAGCTTGTATAGTGACTATACCTATTCATAGTTATATATACTTCTAGCCATAGCAATATATTAGGGGGGGGGGAACACTCATGTTTATGAAGGCGCGGACGAAATAAAGTATCTAAAATAACCATTTGTGAGTCCGTGGTGATAACTCCCTCGTTGTGAACGCGATCAATCGCTACCATGCCAAAACCGCAAACATGTGCGGTGAAAAATTGGCCGATTTCGATGGGTTGTAACTGTCGACGCCCTTTCTAGATGTGTTCGATAATTTGAATTAAAATAACAAAACAATCGCTCTTTATAATTTCGAATATCGTTGCCATTGATATAGTTTAAACCAATTGATATTCAAAATCAAATAAATCATGTTGCTTTATTTAAAATATTTCTGTATGTCGTTATCGAGGCTTTGCGCTATGTTTCTCAACATGTTCAATGAAAAAGGACGTGAAAGCCGCTTGGTTGCATTTTGCATTCAGTAGCCGTATTTTCGATCTCGCATTCTTAAACTCTTGCATCTGCGTCTGAACACTTACCTAAATTGAGAAATTAATGTCGATTTATCGCTGTTATCGGTCAATGAACGGCGATATGGAGTCCTGTCGCGCTTTTGAGTCCTGACGCGAATAAAAATAAACAATTGGATGTTAGCCGGTGTTGTTTAATAACCACAGAGCAGAAATAAAATGTATAATAAATACATTAAGAAAATTTGAGTTCACATAATAAGAACAATGATTTATTTCCTGAATTGATATTGTAAATACACATACACAAGAGGTTTCCTCATCCATCACTTGTAAAAATTTCATTTCTAAGCAACGACAAAAGAAATAAACTTGATATATCGCGCATTGCTGCTTGAGAACATTTTATAAAGTTGCATGGAAATCCTTCATGCATGACGGTCAGACACTTCAAAACTACGTGCGGATGTGGTTTCCTCTTACTTCACGAACAAATTGAAGTATGCGAACAATATTGATTTTCTTGGCCATATCATTATTAACTAATGATAATATGAAACACATATATGCGTTCTAATATTTGATTATAAGGCGTATGTGTGCATTAATACGATTGAGGACCATCGTAAAACCACACATATAGTTGAACACAAGTTCGTACCATACACATGCAACACATGTATCATAAATTATCACGTTACATGAACCGAATATTTGCTCTGCCATCAACATTACCACATCCCACTATTATAAAACATTTTTGCGACTAGTTGAACATGGGTGTTATGCCACGACCTTCACACTTCTGTATACTACGCGAACTTGAATGAGCTGTTTTAGGGAATTACTGAACATTCCGCCGAAATTTAAGCTGATATTATGGGTTGTTGGTGAGATAAATGTCTCAATGTTTCATCACAGTTATTAGTGGACATAAATGATACTTATCATCCAGAAATGAATACTTATTTAGTTCAAACTCGATTGGGATTAACTGTTGAATAATTTTTACTGAAAGTCATTATAGATTGGGTCATTTTGTATTTTTTCAGTGTGGTATTGCTCGTTGAATGCTTATATGCGCAATCATAAAATAATTCTTAATAAATTTCTATGCGATATTTTAATATGATTTATAGGTTCACATTCCATTTGTTGACGAAATTCAATGATGACTAATCGAGAAATTATTATACAAATGTCGGTGGTGCGCTAGAAGTTCCTTTGATTATCGACTCTTATTTTTTGAAATAGTACGGAAGTTGTGGAATCTGCAATCAATAACGTTTTTTTAATATTCATTAAATAAAGTGGTTAGTGTTCAGCATATTTTTTGTTGTGCAAACCTAGACCTGAACCTATGCGTTAATTTATATTTGCATATCAATTTATGTGTATTGAATTAATGCAATCATTGAACTGTTTTATGCAAACCTTAGGTCGCTAAACTCTACACTAATTGCATTATTACGTCTAATCCAATTGCTTTGCAATGCATGAGAGACATCTTGAAATGTGTGCATGCTAAAACAGTTCTCTGGACCCTATCCGACCCTTTAAGGAGATGTTAAATAATTTTGAATCACCTAGAATCATTTGTTGTAATATTTTAAGAATGAACGGTCATCGAAAAAATGCTACTCATGTTACGTAGTCATTTACTTTCAGTTAAATACACGAATTGCCTTGTCCAAATGTCTATACTGTTGTGTTATACCTGTTTGTTTAATTAAAGAAAAACTATTTCCCTGTTTATTGACAACACATTATCCGAGTACTGACAAAATATAATATGTAAAATTGTCAATTTAGTTGTTTCTTTCCATTTATGGCATTTTGGAAGAAATTAACAAAGATTTATAATTTAAAAAGTGGTTGTTGTATAGATGGAAACTTTAGTTAGACAAGTTATACATATCTAAGTTCTATTTGATCGTTTTAATTTATAGTCAAACTTTATCGGCAAATTATTTGTTTATCCGTTTTTGAGTGAATCTGCATATTGTTTTCGAAAGGTTAAAACTATAAAACATAATTTATTGTTGCTGTTGATTAATCGAAATAAACAGCTGACAAACATCAACATCCGCAATCTTAATAATAAATAATACTGACCAATACGAAGACGTTTTACACGTGAGGTGTGATTTTTATATTTCGGACTCATGATGTTGGAAATCTAATCTGTCTTTACGGAATTGTCACTTGTCTTATAAACAAGACTTGTGGATGTTTATACAAATTAATCTCCTGACAATGTGTGTTGAGTTTTATTATTCGTATATTGTACGATTATGATGTTACGCATTGTGATTTTGAAGAAAATATACATACGTGTACATGATATACCCATAATTGTTATGGGGTGATCGTGCATATTTATCGATATGTTAGTTTTTATTTGAAATGCAAAAGTACGAGTCGAGTGACGTTATCGGATCGAAAAATAATCAAATAATGCTGATCAGTTTTCCCTGATACAGATTAGATCATCGCCAATTTGTATTGTAAACGAGATTAACGGTCGGAAATCGCTCTTAAATCCGTCTTCAAACAAGCACCAATCCCTGGCGATTTGGTCTATGAATAACAAGATTACACTTTAAATCCCTTAAAATGAGACGAGACCGCAAATCTTGTTAATGAAGATATGCTGGGTATGGACGTTCCCTTTAAAATGTTTATGCAATACGTTTTAGAAAGATAATTGGCGAATGTTTACAATGGCGTAACACACATATATATATCTCTTCATATAAACCAATATACTATAACACATCGTGACTACCCTTCATCCGCGTTGAATCAACGTAGATGATAGCAAAACAAAACAATAATTTAATAAACAACAATAACATGATGTCACTTTAAACGTGAAATGAGAGAACACAATGAAAACTGAACTTGAAAATCTTAGCTTGGATTACTTTTAGTTTCGGTCGAGTAACTTGATATAAACGTCTGTTTCACTCCCTTTTAAAAAGTCGCGTATTTTATTTTGTAAGAACCGAATTCACATCGATAACAGGAAACCAAAATAACAAACATTAATTTCAGCGTTGGTAACAGCAATCTTCATAGCTATTGCTTTTGTGACAAACCACATGGGACAAGATTAAAAGCTAATTCCGTATTCCAAAGCGTTTGCTGTTGCCATGTTTCATTTTATTTGTCAACGCGTATTATCTATATCAAGAACATACTCACTTCCGCTGCTTACCAAAGGAAGTTAACATCATACCAAAGTCAATTTAAATGTTAATGTTAACCACAATTTTACGCTGCAGTTGCTGTAACTTAACGTTTAGTACCCCTGTGGGAAGACGACCACATCAAATGTCCTCATGTTGGTGAACATCTAATGAATAGTAATCACTAAATCGCCATAGTAGCAATCCAATTAATACTCGAATCCACATGGCTTCCCATCTCTTCGAATTATTTCTTCTTAGTCTTGCGAATGAAGCGTTGTCCACTATCATTATAAGCAAAATCGAGACGGTTATGTAAACATTTTCTAATACTCATTACAGGTGAACTAGTGGTTAAAACAGAACAGAACAGAACATTTTATTTAAGACTTGTACAAGTACATCGTTTTCGATACATATACATATATAATACATACAACAAAATGACATAGCATTAAGTGAAAGGGTTATACAAACTTATTAGTTAAACAATACATAATCGAGAATTTATTCGGAAATGAATTTGTGTTTCAGTTATGAACAAAATTTAGTGCATTTCTGTAGTTTAGAGCGTCCTAAACAAACTTACAAAGCTTACTTATATCGGTCTTATTACATGAGGTCAAAAGTTGTGTACATTTAAATACAGAAGGTTTAACATAGTAATATTGTTTAATATATTTCTTTCTTATTACAGTATAACACTTGCGTGCAATGACAAAATGGTACTCGTCCTCGATATCTCTAGAATTGCTAAAGGTACAATATCTTTCTTCTCTAGGAATTTGTCTATAACGACCTATTTGTATATTTAGAGGAAGTCCGTTTAATCTTAGCTTGCTCATAAATGAACGGTTACTTTTGGACAAAATATCTAAATAGGGTTCATAGTAATGTGATTGTTTTCAATACTTGTATAGATTTAACATAGAGCTATTTTCTATTTTAGACATACATGTAGTTTCTTGCTTAAAAGTGTCAATAATACGGGTTTGAAATTCATTTAAAAATGTATCCTGATCGATAACGTTAGGGTTGTCAAATATATATGCAAACCCATATTCTGTTAACAATGTTCTGATATTTGCAGCTCAATTCGAATGACCGTTATAACTACCTGCAACAGATTGTGAATAAATAGTTTTAATAATAATATTGTCTGAGGTTACAATTTTCAACCAGTATTTAATCATTCTAAAATACCTATTAATAAATAAAGGATATCGTCCTAATTCGCTATATGTGACTGCATTACAGGTATTTATTTTAACGTTCAATAACCGCTTACAGAACTTGAGATGTACTCTTTCCAGTTCCCTTGACTTAGTATATCCCCAAACCTCACAGGAATAATTCAAAATAGGACTCACAAAGGCATCAAATAACTGACACATTGTCTTAGGTCTTAAGTCAAATTCCTTACACTTACACAAAAGAACGTTCATGGCTTTCAATGCTTTTCCAACTAGATGCTCTTGATTTAAGATAAATTTACCAGTGTAATTAAAGACTGTTCCTAAGTAGTTAAAATCACTTACGACTTCTATGATTTACCCATTGTATGTCCAGCTTTCATTATGTAATAAACACCCCTGTTTACGAAAAACAATGATTTTTGTCTTTGAAGTATTTACCTTTAAACCCCATGTGTCACAATATGTATTTAAATTATTTAAATGTTGCTGTACCTCATATGGTGTTTTACCTATAATGGCCATATCATCTGCAAAGAGTAAAAGTATTAAGACAATATCATCAAACATGAGGCCACAATTTGTATCCTTTTGCAAAAAACAACTCCAAATCTTCAACAAAGATAGAAAACAAAAGAGGTGACAATACCTCACCTTGACGTAATCCAACTGCGTATTCAAACGGACAAACATTAAAACGCCTCAGATGTTCAAGATATTCATTGCGACTACGTATGCATTCGGTGTCAAACCAATCAGAATGTTTTATAGAAGATTCACTGTCAAAACAATATTTGTGTGTAACAGTCCTTTGTTTAGAAAACAATGGGTCCGCAACGTTGCGTAAAACAGTGGTAAAATCATTCAGAGCCTTATTTATTGACTGTCTATTTTCACAGCTTACATCATCATGAACAATCGAGTTTAATCTTGGTAAACTAGCAATAAAACCAGATTGGAACTGTTGTTAAAACACATCATTCCATTCATACTTTGTTTCAGAGTAGCTATCATAACTATGTTTGGACGTATTACACAACAATGATAATTGTATCGGTGCGTGATCGCTCCACTCGTTAAATGGCCCAATATTTAAATCATCTATCAATGAAAATTGGCGTTCACTGCACAGAACATAATCAATCACAGATGAACCGTTATGTGACATAAATGTAAAATTATTACTATTGCCAACACGGCCATTAACAATACGAATGTTAAGAGATATACACAAACCTAATAGTTTAACACCATGATTATTATGTGAACGATCAACAGAGGCCCGTAATATGGTACAGTCGGGTTCATTATCGTTATTAAAGAAGGAAAGAAGGTTAAAAAAGGTAGGCTTGATAAAAAATCTGTATAAGATAGGGCTCACGAACAAAGTTGTTCGGTAATAGCTAACGTCTTGTTTAGTTGAGTCCTTATTTGGGCATATATTACAATACTCCGTGCTATGGTTTGGCTTGTTCCAAATAATGCGCTTATTCAAACAAAAACTGAAAAGAGCGGCCAACTGATTGATATATCTTGAGCAAATATTATTGATTGTAACATATACAAAATTATAACAAGCGACAAAACAATAAGATGCAGAATACCATAATTATGGCACAGTACAATGAAACGCGTAAAAAGGAAACATGCGCCAAAATAAACTAGAAATGGCGCGGCAGATGTCGACGCGTATCCCCTCGCCGCATAAATGTTATATTAAAAGGCAATTTTGGGTGGGCAAGGCCTATGTTGGCGGGGCCCCGGGTGGGTAATGTGGACATGGATGGTTGAGAAAGACCGTGTTGTCCTAAGAGATGTTCAGTATTAATTTGAAGTCAATTGGTGAATAAATGAAGAATTTATGTTAAAGCAAAATTTTGTGTGGGCGTGGTCTATGTGGGCGGGGGCGCCCCAGGTTTGGGAATGGGGCCATGCATAGTTGAGATTGACAATAATGTCATAAGAGAAGTTCAGTATCAATTAGAAGGGAATCGGTGTAGACATGAAGAAGTTATAGTAAAAGGCTATTTTGGGTGGGTGTGGCCTATTTGGGCGGGGCCCTGGGGTGGGTAATGTGAACATGGATGGTAGAGATAGACCGTGTTGTCATAATCAAAGTACTGACAGTACTGGTGTGACAATGCTTTTGAAGAGGATGGATATAAAAAAATCAATTTAAGTTTATCTACATCAGCACAATTGTGTATGTGGTTAAGTTAATTTTGGGTACGAAAACAAATTTGGTACGAACATTTTTGGTAAGAAAAAAAATATGCCAAACAAAAAATTTGGGTACAAACAGAAATTTGGGAACGGAAAAAAATTTGGGTACGAAAAAAATGGGTACGAAAAATGGTTGGTACGAACAAAAAATTTGGGGGGAAAAATTCCAAATAGTGCACTGTCGTACATATGCTCATAGCTACCATGTGTGTAAGTTTCAAGGTTATAGTTCTAATAGTGTAGGAGGAGATAGTGGCCAGGTTGTACTATAGCCATATTAGGAAAACTGCCCCGCCCCCATAACTTTTGACTCAGGGGTAGGAGGAGAAAGTGGACAGGACGGACGTACAGACAGCGGAGATCAATACAATATGAACACGCTTTTAAAGCGTGGGGATAATAAATACGTATGGAGAGGCAACCCAGCTCATTTTTCATGTTACTGAGGATAATAACCAAGCTGATTAAAGTAACCCGTTGTTTCTGATTCTGTCAAACAGCAAACAGTCAAACAAAGATATATACTATAAATGCGGCTCCATGTAAACACGCATGCCAAGACAGTATTCACTTGTTTAACATCGTTTAAATAACCAAAACGTATTTTCGACAATGAGGGCATGAACTATAAAGTATTTTGATAAAAACATGTGGCAGATGAATCGAAACGTATGCAAAGACATGCATCGAACTAATAACAAAATATAAAATGACAGTAAATCATATGTTTGGAAGTTACTTCCATCGATATTAAATAATTAAAAAGAATGGTATAAGGCAATTTATAAAAGAAAAAAAGATATTCAAAAATATATTATGTAAACTTTTCCTAAACAATACTAGAAGGCGTCTAAGTCTAATGTTATATGCCGATATATTGAATATCACTTGCTACACGACACAATATGTGAAATGGACGTTCGTTGGTCATTATGTGGCATAAATCATAACCAATATTAACATATCGAATAGCGTTTGAATGCATTTTACGAGAAACAAATAAACCAGTTTCCCTGTCTGGATTTCTACTCTGTCAACTGAACGCGTGGAGCCGTGCGTTAATTACTCAAAATCACCATTGATGTTAATGGTTATCTTTGGGACAAATTATATAGGTAAATATTATATACTAACTCTCTGAAGCTGGTCTAAGTAACAGAGGCACACGTTATGGAATGTTTATATGAAAAACAATATATTTTTTAAATTGGTTGTTTACACAATGTTTATACATAGATAAAATTTATATATAAGTTTAGTTTAAACCTATTAATATAACTCGCTCGATTGCATCGAAAGCCTATGGCTTATTTGAAACCCTCTCGAGTCTGTTTCCCGGGACTTGAACAGGTATCTGGTGTCTTTGGGAGAGATCTAAAGAACGCTCTCACAGTTTGGATCGAACCCATGACCTCCAGATCGCTAGGCGGAAGCCATACCCACTACTCCACGGCGACCTTTAATATCTTGATAACATTTTGTAACTGGATACTGTATGCGAGTCATAACCAATACAGTAATACGACAACTTATACAGAATAAGAAACTATAGAAACATAACCTGGATAAAGCATATTCTTAACATCTTCTTGTCTTTTATTTATGGCAAGTGACCAATTGCCTTTACAATACACGACGATACATACAACATAACATGAAGCATACAAATGATTGTTAGAGATGGAGATACTGCATTGACAGGTCAATACATAGGCGGTCTAGTCCGGAATTAATAATACAATTAAAAAAAAATAATATTAAGAAGTAAAAATTCCAGAAGCTGAATCAGTTTTGCATTTCTATCATACACTTCCAAAAATAATAGAAACAACAATACCGCTACCAGCCTACTTAATTGCAATTTCGATACTCAAAGGTTGAACATTGAAAAGAGCAGCTGTGATACAAAAGTAATAATGAACTACGCACTGTGGAAAACTGTTAACAAACATCATATCATTCAGAACATATATACATATACACATTTAAATGTCGTTTACTATAATTATAGAATCGAATTGTGGATGTTACTGCTGTTTTAATAGTTTATGAATGTGCTTATCTAAACGCTCTTTTTTCAAATAGGCATTTTCGACTGAGGTTAAACACTTAAATTTTTAATTCAAACATATATTGTACGAGAACAATGTCTAATAAAGTCCATTAAATTATACTTAGAAGCTCTCAATGGATATGAAGAAAACATGCCTTTTCAATTAAAGAGCTGTAAGATGATATCATTTGTCATTTTAAGAATTCCTTTCCAGTTAATGTTTCTTTAGTGTAATGTTTCTTCATCTTGGTTGCGTTTGCGGCAATAAAAATAGAGGAAATAGAAATAAGGGATAGACTCTCTTCACACCTGGTGTATGGCGAAATATATGTGTCACGTTGATGACAAATAACACCATTGGTGACACGCATTTATCCGATTGGGCGAACAATGGAATGGGCGAATAAAGCAGGTTCCCGATTTATGGTTGCAATCACGATATCTTCAAATATGTTTCAGAAATGGTTGTGGTTTATGGTGTAATTTATCCTTACGTCTAAACATAATAACTATTGCAATTCTTTTAAATGGAAAAACATAAGTGAAAGCATAACGCATGACATTATTTTAAGGACATATAGTAACTTATGTGAACGTAAACAACATAAAAAAAGGATGAATCTTGCTTAATGATAGTCATAAATTAACATCCTGAAACATGAAAGTACTAAAATGCGAGTGTAAACAAACGATAATATTGAACAACCCTCAAATTGTATATAATAACATTTACCGTCAAACCGATAAATGGAATGTAATAGTATGTGTATGAGAGTTGTTATTTATAAACATTACTTTGATTGACAGTGCGTATTGATATGCCCTCACTGATTCGCAATATAAAACATGATTTTGTTTTGTTTAACATGAAGTCCAGCATGCACTTTACTTAATTTAAGTAAGATAACATGTAGCAATTATTTTACAAAAAATAAATATGAAAGCATAAACATGAAAAGTAATGGATTCGATGTACACACGATATTCTAAACATAATCGACTGAATACTACGTTTGTTTAATTGCAAACGTAAATCCTGAAATTATGTTTTATTACGATGATAGTTATCTCACTTTTCATGTTAATTAATTAATAATTTCTAAAGTTCTCTGCCCTAAATGCATACAAAATGCAAAAGAGAGTATCAACATTCACCGTGCACACAGAGTGGGAGCTTACAGGTCCGATAAAGTTAGACCAACAAAGGAGTTTCCCTAGTAAGAAATAACATAGACTGTCTTTTATGGCTCAAAATAGATAAAAAATAAATATGTAAATACTGAACAAGATATATATTAAGCAGTTATTTGAATTCCACCCGAACATTAACCAACACATGCTTTTTATGATGTAAACATTTTTGAACAATTGGAATATGAAATAAACATTTTAAATAGTTAAGGAAAAATCTTTATAACGGGGGACGCAACTGCTGGAACCGGTCATAAGGCTAACTTTATTGATAATGACAGAAATCTGGATTGATTTGAAATATATACTCCACTTCAGAGAGCAGCTTGTGACCCTGGGGCGAATACATTTGCCTTTTTTTGTTAGATGTATGTAAATTAACTGACTTACAAACTGAAAACGGTAGAATATTTCACGATAAAGGAGTGGGCAAATTTACTTGTTGCACTCATAATAGGGAAAGTACAGTCGATGTTTTGTTAACATCAGTCAAAAACCTCCACGATTTAACCGATTTCGTAGTTCAAGATTTCACGGAATTCTCAAATCACGCCCCATTGACATTTGCTCTGAGCACGAACATCTGGTTTACTAACGGTACAATTAATCAGAGGATCTATTTTAAATGGAAACCCGAGTACAGGGATACTTTCGATATATTTGACGGTGCCCAAGAACTAGAACACAATTTACAATCAGGTGTTAACTCTTGATGCGATCCGGATTTATTTGTCTCGGAGTTTACTGATTTCATAAATAAACGGATGAAAGATATTTTGAACATGTAATTAGCAATAATGTTTTAACAGTCATGAAAGCTTCGCTTCTGCTTACACAGATACACGACGCTGGTTTAATGAAGAATGCAAACGAAAACGGACATATTATATCCAAACAGTTTTCCAGTATAATTTAAATAAGAATATGCATATAAGGGCAAAAATGCCGGTGGCAAGGAAAGATTATACATATTTCTGCAGGAAGACGAAATCTAAGTTTAACAGAGAACAGTGTACGAAATTAAATGACATGCGTCGCAAAAAGCCTGGCGAATTCTGGAAATTATTCAAATAAAAAACAGTATCACCGATAGCGGATATTATCTCTTTGCAAGAAATCTCCGAATTTCACAGCTTTAGCTTCTGACGCTGACGTGAACGTAAACACCGACCAACGCGATCGTTTTTTACGGCAGTTTGATATCAGAGAATATCCAATTAGCTCTTACCCGGATCTCGACAAACCTATTTCCGCAGAAGAAATTATTAAAGCGAAAAGGCGTCTGAATAATAAAAAGTCAGCATCACACGATAAATTTTTTTATGAATACTTTAGGAAACGTTGCATATTATAGTCAAACCATTTTAACTATTTTTTAATTATATTTTAGATACAAAACGATTTCCAGAGAGCTTGTGAACGGGAGTCATTAATACATTATATAAACCTGCCCAAAGATAGTTTCGACCCAACATAACTATAGAAGAATCACGTTGTAAAGCTGCTTTGCGAAATTATTTACTAGTGTGATAAACAAACGCTTCAACTTTTTTGGACATGTTTACATGTGATCAGTTTGATTTCAAACACAACTGCAGTACCATCATTGCAATTTGTATTCTTAATTATTTAACAGATAAACAAATACACAGTACAAACAAACTCTTCTGCTTCTATGTCGATTACCGAAAGGCCTAAAAAGTCATAAACCGTGGACAGCTATCGCTTAAAATGATTCTTAATGGTATCGATGGCAAGTTAATATCACGTATCCGCTCTATGTTTAGCGAGGTAAAACTTCAAGTCAAACACATGAGCTCACTTTCGGACCTTTTTAATAGCAATTAATTAATAAAACTCGTCATATTATTATAGCATTATTAGCCGCCTTATCTGCAGGAACTATGGCGAATTTAGATTGTAAGTCCTTCAGAGATTTACAGAGACCTTGTTTATTAAATTTAGGTAAATGTGGTAAGGCTAAAGGATTTTTACTATAAAAAGATATCTTATTGATGGCCATAAATAATACCTTGGTTTTCGATTCATTGAGAGCAGTAATTTCTGCATTTTCTTTCTTACGCCATTTTGTACAATATTCCTGTAAAGATGTTTCAATTTCCTCAACGCAGTTATCAAAATCGATTGGAATATGAAGTCTATACTTAGGACCTCTGCGCAGTAAATTTCTTAGGTAATATTTGGAATAAAATTAAGATCGCCAGTAATAACATGACCTACTGGACTTAATATATATTTTGAACTAGAACAATCACATGATGTAGGACAATTTTCTATTACATTATTATCTGTGGTAATAGCATTATAATTAAACAAGATACTTCTAACAGGTTTACTATATTTATAGCAAATAAGTGGTAAGAAGGAATCAGGCGACGCACATTTGTATCATTGGATATTTAAGGAAGGTCAATTAAATCAAGACCTTTGTTACAAAACTCAATTTTAATACGATTTCTTGTTTTGTTATGTGCACTTTGAATGAAAGGTTTAAGATAATAGTCAGTGTAAGATTCAAAAATACAAGCACATTCATACAGTGGGTCAGATTGAAGTAAAATAAATTTACATTCCTTATCGATATGCGTCAAAGAAGAAACAGAAAGAGAGCAAAGTGCAGTTAATAATTTATGTTTACCCCCATTTTGTAATAACGTAAAGCAGTCATTTAAAGAAAGCAGTCTTTTAAAGAAAGCAGTCTTTTAAATTAACGTCTTAAGTTACCATTTTTCCTTTTGCCGTGTAAATGTTTATTTCTTAAACGTTTACTGAAAAGAGAAAAAGAATTTATACATTTATTTTTAGAAATATTTCCGACATTTAATATATTATCATATAATCCAAGTGGGTAAGCTGTTTGTAAACGTTTAATCCATTCAAATTCCGATAGGCACCTTTCTTTAAATTAATACTGATTTGAAGTACTATTATCAAAAATTAGTTGTTCAACAGGTTGAATAGAAATATTTGTTACGCTATGACCAGTTTTATTAAAGTGTTGGTAAATAAAGTCGATTTTTTTTTTTTTTTTAATTTNATACATTGAAATAGAATAAATAGAAAATGAACAAAAATAAGAGAGAGTGCTGCATACGGTGAGTTTCTCTTAAAAAGTTAGAAATACATCGACCTGAATTGGAATAAATAATATTTATAATATGTATTGCATTAAAAAAACTAACATTTTGCTCTCTTGTCTATCTAAGTAAATTTGGTCCACATAAATTTCTTATCAGTGACCACGATGTTGCTTCTATTTCTGATATGTTAAAAGAATTATATACTTTGTAGGAGAAAGCTAAACTGTGTAAAAGACCGTCGTAATTTGGAATACAATTATCTTTTCTACATTTAAAAATGTATCTTTTCACTTCAAGGCATAACATGTTAAGACTTAGTTTTTCTGGTTTGGTACTACCTAACATAAATATTTTGCAGTCTATTTCCGATAAACAATTTGAAAGCATTTTGGTGAACAATGTTTCGTTTATTTTTTCAATTAAGCTCTTTACTTTTTGGCAGTTCCAAAAGAGGTGCATAAGAGTTTCTTCGCATTGTTTACAAAAAGTACAGATGTTATGTTTTAACAATTTCATTTTGAACATTAAAGAGTTTGTACCTAGAATATTATAAATAATTCTTACTTGAAACCATTGTATGTAACTGTCCCTTGTTATGCTGAATACTGTTCTAAAAATATGTTTCCATTCTTCGTCGGCAATGACAAAGTCGGTCCATTTGCTTTTACATATAGGCTCAACATCACGTTTAATAAGTTTTTTATAGATCGACTTGTCTTTGCTATCATGGCACACAATGAATTTTGCATAGCATGACAGAGATGGACCAGCTATTTGCACATCGTTTTTATTAAAATTTAGATTTAATTTATTGAACAGTGTTTTTATTGATTTTACTAGTCCTTCATAGAGGATAAAATTTATGGCTTTTCCAGTGATCATTTCTATTTGTGTTTTATTCAAAAAGGATTTAGAATCGATGGCTATATCCCTCACAAATCGTATACCTCTGTCGTACAATGTTTTCAAAAAGAATGGTTCATTACCCGTCATAAAGTTTTCATTATAAAACAAAGGCATATTAAGAATATTATCTACATCATGCATGTTTACAGATTCTAAAAGCTGTTCGTAACAGGAGAATACTTCACTCCAAAATTGATTTTTTAAAGAATTCTTAATCTTTACAGTATACTGTATTCCGGTATTAAAAAGTTTACCGACATCTATCATAGATCGTATAAGAATAATACATTTACTTTCGCTACATGAATACAATTTTCTCAGCCAAGACAGCTTAATCTTTTTACAGTATGCATAAATATCTACCATCTGAAGTCCACCCTCGTCATAGCTTTGAATAAGTGTTGAACTTTTAATTTTATAAGGTTTGTTTTCCCAAACAAAATCAAACAACAATTTATTTAATTTATCTAGGATGTCTATCTTTGGAGTGGGTATTGAAAAAAAACAGTGCGTAAACAATGGTAAAATTAGTGATTTGATTACGGTAATTCTACCAATAGGAGTAAGTTTTCTTTTTTTCCATTGATTAATAACATTATTTGCTTTAGTGAATTTTTCAGAAAAATTTAATTCAGACAAGAGTTTAAGATCAACATCGAAAATAACTCCTAACAATTTAAAACTGGTCGTACCCCACGTGAGTTTATATTTTGACTTGATGGACCGAGTACTATATTTTAGCGCTCCGATCCAGATAACATGAGTCTTATCAAAATTAACCTTTAAACCAGAAAATAGTGCAAAATCATCGAGCATATTTAAAGCAGAATTCAGAGAATGTTCAGAACCGTCTAGTAACAAAGAAGTGTCATCAGCAAACTGTGATATCTTATATTCTATGCCGTTAACCGTAATGCCTTTTATATCTTTACAATGTTTGATCTTAATTGCGAGGAGTTCTGCGCATAGTATAAAGATATATTGCGAAATAGGGTCTCCCTGTCTACAGCCGCGGCCTATTGAAAAACTTTCAGACAAAAATCCGTTTAATTGAACAGAGCTTTGTGTATTTTTCAAAAAAATGGAAATCCAACGTTTAAAGCTTTGTCCGAAATTAAACAAGTTTAAAGTTTGTTCAATACAATCAAAAGACAACGAATCAAATGCTTTTTCAAAATCTATCATCATGATAAGTCCAGGTATTTTATTATTTTCGGTGTAATTCATTATATCATATAATAGACGTGTGTTTTCTCCTATGTATAGCCTGAAACAAAGCCAGTTTGGTCTTTCGATATAAGTGTTTGTAGGCATGGTTTTAATCGATTTGCAACTGAACATCTCTTATGTAAACACCGGCGGCGTATTCCTTTAAGTCTCGGGGTTTTCTGATTGCCTTAATATACGAGGTGAATTTTTCGTAATTAACAATAATGTTATTAACAATTATAATAGCTTTGCTTCTGCTTACACAGATAAACAACGCTGGTTTAACGTAGACGGACATATTATATACAAACAGTTAACCAGTATAATTTATATAAGAATATGCATACAAGGGCAACAATACCGGTGGAAAGGAAAGATTATAAAAATTTCTGCAGGAGGACGAAATCTAAGTTTAACAGAGGACAGGGTAGAAAATTAAATGACATGAGTCGCAAAATGCCTCGCGAATTCTGGAAATTATTCAAACGAAAAGCATATCCACCGAAAGCGGATAATATGTCTTTGCAAGAATTCTCCTAATTTCACAGCTTTAACTTCTGATGCTTGTGTGAACGTAAACAACAAAGAACGCGACAGATTTTGACGGCAGCTTGACAACAGAGAATATCCAATTAGCTCTTACCCGGATCTTGACACACCCATTTCCACAGAAGAAAATATTAAAGCGACAAGACGTCTGAATAATAACGAGGCAGCATCACAAGATAAAAAAATGTATGAATATTTAAAGAAAACGGTGCATAGTGCATTATACATATTATTTAATTATATGTTAGATACAAAACGATTTCCAAAGAGCTGGTTACCGGGAATTATTATTCCATTTTATAACCAGGGCGATAGTTCCGACCCAAATAATTATAGAGGCATCACACTGTTAAGTTGCTTTGCGAAATTATTTAATGGTGTGATCAACGAACGCTTTAATATTTTTGGCAATTTATGACATTTTTACATATTTCAAACCCAACTGCAGTACCGTCCATGCAATTTTCATTCTTAATTATTTTATAGATAAACAAATACATTGTGAAAACAAACTCTTCTGCTGCTATGTCGATTACCGAAAGGTCTAAAACGTCATAAACCGTGGACAGCTATGGAATAAAATGATTCTTTCGGGTATCGATGGCAAGTTAATACATGTATCACGTATCCGCTCTATGTACAACGATTTAAAACTGTAAGTCAAACACATGGGCTCACTTTCGGACCTTTTGAAAAGCAAGTATATAAGTAAATGCGATACACTAACTCTAACTCTCTGAAGCTGGTCTAAGTAACAGAGGCACACGTTAATGAATTTGTAGATGTTAATAAACATATTTTTACATTGGTCATATGCCCTTACCTTGATAACACATATAACTTGATAACATGTAACTGGATGCTGTAAGCAAGTGAAACATAATACAGCGGTGAGAAGCATAATAAAAAATAAGAAACTATAGAAAAATAACCAGGAGAAAAATATCTTGTAACCATCTGCTCATCGTATATTTAAGGCAAGTGACCAATTGCCTTTACAATACACGACAATACATAAGGCAAGTGACGAATAGCCTTTACAATACATGACAATACATAAGGCAAGTGACCAATAGCCTTTACAATACACGACAATACATAAGGCAAGTGACCAATTGCCTTTACAATACACGACAATACATTAGGCAAGTGACCAATAGCCTTTACAATACATGACAATACATACAACATAACATGAAGAATACAAATGATTAAAGATGGGTTACTGCATTGAAAGGTTAATACAAACTGATCGTTATCAAAGTGCACATTGCTAATCGTGTGCATAAAGAGATCTTATACGCGTAAAATATAGTATTCCTGTTTACTCAAATAGTCTTCATGATAATTATCTTACATCCCACAAAAAGTATATACGTCCATATCATTTATATTTATTTACTTTTTGCAACCACACAACATAGTCATACCCAATAAATACAAAGAGTCTGAAACACGATAGAACAAGTTTTAATATAAAAAAAAAATGTTAACAAATAGTATTACAATAAAAATAAAACTCATAGTAACTATATCAGGATATTTAACAAGCGAGGGCATTTGAATTGTGGCGTTTACAAGCATAAAGAAGGGATCGACGTTATTCATTTCGTACAATATTCCGGGTCGGTACATGCCATGGAGTAGCCGTGTTAAGACCATACCCATAATACTTGCTACTAAATCCAGAAACATAGTTTTTCGTATTTAATCATATTAAGGATTTTTTCGGCGTGAAAATGGTTTATCTGTTTTAATTTAAGACACCAGATACAACAGTTATACATACGGTCTCGGTCTTTACATTCGTAGTTTTTTCACACGGAAGATATTACTGTACATTGCTGTGATAACATTTATGTTGTTAGTCATTGCCTCTAGATAGACAGTTTTAGAAATTTATGACTACGTGCGCAGATTGCCGTGTCTTATGACATTTAAATATTTTGTTATTTACAGCTTTATATATAACTGAGCTTTTCATTGCATTGTATAATATCCCCATGTGTTGTCTTCACTGTAGAAGATTTATGAGAGGTTTTAAAAAATAACAGTTGTAGCAGGCTATTCTCACTATTTTATAATCTAAAATATATAACTTTTATATTACCACGGTTGAAATATTTTTCCGGACTTTTATTTAATGGTCATTTATAATTTACACACATTACACAATACATTGGACAGAATGTTCCACGACGCTGATGAAAGTTTTAAACAGGAAACATTTAAAAATACATTCGATCATTTTTGAGTTTTGTGCATTGCAATATATTTGATTTTTGCGAATGGGATCGTGTATTGAATTTAATTAAATTAATTTTTAATTTTAATTAAAATTTTAATCTTAATTGGTTTAATTGGTTTCTGAGGTTGTGAAACACTAGCAGTGGTACAACAACCAGTTAAAGCTCCCAAAGTACATAACTATATATACGGTAAACAGTACATTTATATATACCGTTATAAAAATGAGCATATGTGCAGGGAATTTGTAGACATTTAGTTTTGTCAATCGTAAAATCGTTTCAACTGGATAATAATTAGCAAACAAATCGGTGAGATAAGATCATTCTGACACATTTGTTGTTTCCGCTTCAATGCATCCTTCTGACTATTTCTGTCGCAGCTTCAAATGTTTGTTAGGAGCTTTCGCTTTGTATATTAGACATTGTAATTGACTTTTTATTGACTACTACCGACTATTGACTATCATTAATAGGCTAGTTAAGTATAGTAGGTAGAGCGCTGGGCTTTATAGCAAATAATCGCGTGTTCGATCCCTTTTCCGGCAACATAATTTATGTAGACATTGGTCATGCAATTATTTATATGGACATTCTCCTCGTACCTCTAAAACAAGTAGGGCAGATTTATGTTACCGTCATAACAATGTGCGCTTAGAACTGGTTAACCAGCCAACCAAGTAAAGTTCGAGTTTGTTAACTAACCACCGTGAAATGGCTGACATACTGTTGAAAAGGGCGAAACATCAATCTCAATAAAACAAACAAACGACGTGTATTGATCATTATGTTTTCAGATGACGGAGGATCTGCCGAGTCTGCACGTACCACGGTGATCTGGATGACAAAAGCAAATAGAACACCAATCCATTGGCAAGACATCCCACAGACACAGGGGTCATCGATTAAAGGACAAGTTCAGTCATATGTTAACAAACATTTAAATTTGCAAAATTAATTTCTTTCGAACATTTAAAAGATCAATTTACATACAAACTAATTGATGTATTTTTGCAATAATTCGGTTTTTGGTTATATGTATCGACGTTTTGTATCCATGGAGAAAAAAATCATTAACGGGATTGAATATTTCGTTTGTACCAAGCGTATTCGTACCAAGACAAAACAAAATGTCTTTCTTTCCTTTACGCCAAACACTTTTGATGTAAATTGATAGCATTAACGTTGATAAAAATACTGCAAAAACGATGTATTGACTCATATTTTATTGACTTTTTAGACGAATTGATACTTTTAAAATGTAAAAAAACTATTTCAAATGAAGAAGTAACTGAGATTTACATGGGCTTCAAATAAAACACCATTATTACGAATTATATGTGTGTCGTACACAGCAATTGAACACGGTCTGTGTACTATTATCTGATTTAATTATTTTCTGCTTTGCATACATCAATTTTGGTTTTTAATTAACCCCTTAACATTATTTTGGTATTGAAATAATATGATGACTAATGATTTTTAATTAACTTCTTAACAAGATAACAAGAATAAAATGTTTCTTAAAAAGTAATCATTTTCGCCAGTCCCCTTCAATTTGATCTACAACTTGTATTTCAGTTTATTTATATTTCTCTTTAATTGACCTGGCCCCGTGTTCACAAAACGATTTTGCAATCGAAAATCGATTCTAACTGACATCGATTTTCATTTTTGCCTATCAACTACAATGGAAATCCATTTTCAATGACAAGCAAAATCGATTTTCGATTGCAAAAAATGTTTTGTGAACACGGGGCCTGGTCGCAGATTGACCAACTCATCATTTTCTAATGTACACATATTAAAAAAATTAAGGAGCACTGTAGATAAATAAAAAAAGAAAAACGCATGCATAAAATTATGACATAAATTGTGTTTGTGGATGAGTAATACTAACTCGAAAATGAAAAAAACAACAACAACAAAACAATTATTTGTAATGCAATCCGATGGGAAAAAAATGGTTTGTTTGTGTTTGTTTAGTTAAGACTGCTTACAATGATACAATACGACTGCAATGATATGAAGATATCCAGATCCCTTTAAACGCTAATTTTAGTTAATTTAAAGTCAATTTAGTGAATATAATCGCATGTAACTAACATGACCGCAAAAGTTCTAGTTATTCAGTGAATTTAGCGAAAATGAGCGTAAACTCATCCTGTAATACTAAAATGAGGATCGGCGCAAAAAATAAGGAACATTCTTCGTTTCTTCTACGTAGAAGGTTGATTCCCTAATTATACGTCGCGATCTTTCTCATTGAAATACTGAATAGACTCAGTAAAATTAGGCTTGAAAACGTTTAAGTTACTTACATTGTGATAGTATCGTTGTGAAAAAGAATGGAAGTGTCTACCAAAACAACAAATATGTGTTCAGCATATATTTTTCTACTGCCTGCTTACACTCTATTAAATTGCCACAGCATAATCTTAAGATAATTTCGTTGTCCACGAACTTAATGGATTACCATTGTAAAATAGTACACTGAAAATATAATCCTCATTTCAATAAAACTATTAAACAACGTTTCAGTCACAAATAGCATTCGATATGTTAAGTGCATTGGGTATGTTGATAAATAACTCCGTTAAATGACTCTGAAAGTAGCGCCAACTCGCGTGGTTTAGTCGCGTGACCACACCATTTAAAACGCAAGTAACACTACAGCTAGCCATATCCATTACATCGTTCGACATCAATTTAATGTTTCACATATAAAATTGAGCCGCGCTCTGTGCAAAGGGGGTTAAATGCATGTGCGTAAAGTGTCGTCCCAGATAAGCTTGTGCAGTCCGCTTATCAGGGACGACACTTTCCGCCTCAACTGGATTTTTGTCAAGAAGCAATCTTCCTTTAAACGAAAAATACAAAAAAAACCCGGAAAGTATTGTTCTAGATTAGCCTGTGCGGAATGCACATGCTAATCTGGGGCGACACTGTACGCACATGCATTTAACCCCCTTTTCACAGAGCGAGGCTTAATTTCAGTATTTTTAAAAATCGTTGTTAGTATTATATGTGGTCCTCACTTTATTCTGCGTCATGCGCCGCTCCCGTGTCGATAAGATTCTTTATATTGCGCTCTTCGCCGACGTCCATGGCGAAAACACGAACACGTGCTGGGATATTCATATCAATACATTGTTGAAGCGGTGTTGTGCGAATTTTATATAACGAACAACTTTGTAGTTTGTGTGTCGATGACCTTTTGCTATGTTTAATATAACATGGCTAAGACAGACGATGTTATATGTACAAGTCGTAATAAAGTTCTGTTCTGTTCTGTACAGTAACCAATAACCGGCTACGCTGAAATTGAACTGTTTTCGGCAATAGTTAAAGTTAAAAACATATCTGTATGTCACAATTAACAACCTAATGATGATCGAGTACATTCTTCTTTTGTTTATCATTAATAGTTTAAACAAGTTGTACTATTATACTCGAGTTATTTTAAAGTCCTGATACTGTTCAGCGCATGGTCGATTGAAATTATAGTACACACACGGATGGTCGTTGCAAATAAGTTGAGCAATCGAAATAAAACATATAAGTTATCACCAAAATGTTTCCAAACGATAAACCACAGTGCAATATAAGCACAAATTAAAGAACATTGTCAAACCACCGCAGCCCACACATTCTTGATTGAAGGCCGTACATGGGGAAACACTCCTTTTGCGTCAGGAGCCAACACGATTCGCAGCATACCTTTAATTAACATTTACATGTCGATAATTACTATAAAACGGATAAATTAAATGTTAACTAAATATTACTTAAGGCCTACAATTATACATCAAAGATTGCAGACTAATGCCTGTGCCTGTATTAACAAAATTATGAATTTTACAAGAAAGATATTCTTTAAGAATATACTTTCTTAAATTGGAAAAATACAAAAATAATATGAAAACATACATTACACAGATATTTTGAATGATAATCAATCCTGTCCATGGCAAAATAAACTCATGGTTACATATAGACCACCGCCCAATAAGTAACATTAGTTGCCTTTTTTCAACTATTTGCAGCAAATTATTGATAAAAACAATTCCTAACTTTGTATATACGTGCAATTAGTTGCTTTGAATACGTACAAGTTACAAACGCGTTAAACTTCAAGAACAAGAAATATTTTAAATGACGGATGAGGGAATTGTAAATCGATATGGGAAGAAATAGCTGCGAGGAGTGTCCTTAGTAACATATACGAATGTCAAAAAACATCTCCCCAACAACTATTTAAAACGTACTATCTTAATTGGATCAAGGAACATGGCAATTTGCTAGTTAATAGCTTTTTTGTCGTTGTTAAATTGTGTTCATCTAGACACACACATGTGACTTACCATAAATCGTTTTGGATCTATCAACGTAAGAAGCGTTAGAAAAAAGTACTGATGTTAGCAGTGAATGCAATTAAACCCTGATAATTATATCAAACAAAAATTCCGAAGAAAGTTATCAATGAAAAAGCACTTGCATGACTTAAATGTATATATATTGAAGTGCGACGTAATTATAAATCGTTAACAATGGATAAGAACAGTTCCAAAGGTAAGTGAAAGCAGTAAACAAGCAAGAAAGGTGTACGATCGGTCCTTATATGACACCTTAAGTACATATAACTTAATTATTAAACGAAAAACACCAAGCAAATGTTCAACCACAATTTATTCTCTTAAGGTTTAACATTCAAATGTCTAGGCTGGGACGCTTTGTATTAAACAGATACCCCGATAACAGCGGGACATAGAAGTACATAATGTCAATCCATGTGACAAATATGTTAATTTACACAGCGGCTATGAACACACGCAAGCCTTGACACACTTATTTATGTCTGGAACTATAAGTCATGCGTCGTCATACAATAACATTATATTTGCAAAGTAAATCAATCAGTGGTGGCAATATAACATAAACATGCCTACGTTTATTATCCGTTCATTATTAGGAACAACACTTAAAGGGATACAGGTTGACATCCTTATTTGCAGCAAGCTTGAACACGAGCATGTGTAGTGTCGAAGACATACACCATAATACTAGAAGAAATACCTGTTGACGAGAATAAAAACACAAGACGCAGTCCTGAAGAGTTCTTCTCCTAAGCCCGTATGAAATAAATGCATGTATATAAGTGAGCATTATTGATTCGAATAATTATAATACGTGTAATAACCAAATATTAATATCGTGAGTATATACATATACAGTATATGCCGGTAGTTGATATTGTTGTGAACTGGGGATTGTCATAGAACGAAAAAGAAAACAAGAAAGAAAAGTAAAGAAGAGAAGTATGTGCGAAGTTCTGTTGAAACATATGGATACACAATCTTCTATAGCATATAATGAGACTCCATAAACACTGTCATAAGAGAAAGTTTCGTTATTATTAACATCATTTAAAACAAAGCACCAAGTGTAAACAAAACTACGTGATACCGTTAGGGCCATCGTGGTTACACATTAAAATCCAGAAGGCGAGAATGCGACAATACGATGACGACAGTGCGACAATACGATGACGAGAATGCGAGAACGCGATGGCGAGAATGCGAGAACGCGATAGTACGATGACGACAATGCGACAGTGCGACAATACTATTGCGACAGTTCGAGAGTACGATGGCGACAATGCGATATACATATCGTACTTTCGCCATCGTATCATCGCATTCTCGACATCGCGTTCTCGCATTGTTGCACTGTCGTCATCGTATTGTCGCATTCTCGTCATCGTACTCTCGCGTTCTCGCAATCTCGCCATCGCGTTCTCGCATTCTCGCCATCATATTGTCGCACTGTCGTTGTCGTACTGTCGCATTCTCTTCATCGTACTCTCACGTTCTCGCATTCTCGCGATCGTTTTATCGCACTGTCGCCATCGTATTGTCGCACTGTCGTCATCGCACTGTCGCATAGTCGTCATCGTACTATCGCATTGTCGAATTCTCTCCATCGCGTTCTCGCATTCTCGCCATCGTATTGTCGCACTGTCGTCATCGTTTTGTCGCATTCTCGTCATCGTACTCTCGCGTTCTCGCATTCTCGCCCTCTGGATTGGATTTTAATGTGTTACCACGATGGCCCTAACGGTATTCCGTACAAAACGGCCGAACATCGCACTTATCCCAAATTAATCACTAACTGAAATCACGAATGACAACCATGCATCGAATACAACACACATAATTGTAGTGTTGTTGTTTCGTAACTATCAGCGATGTATCTATACAAAAGACTGCAAAACAAAATACGTGTAAGAAAAACCGTAAATAGCTTTAAAACATCACAACATAACAAAACAAAGCTCTACTGCTTACAGCCTCTTTTAACTGAAATATGAAAACAGCGAAGACACAAAATTCATGCGAGTAATTAACCAATTTAGTGCTTGTTTTAAAGTCACGAAAATCGTCGTCATATCGAACAGTTAAATACCAATTGTGTATTGCTGATTTAGATGTATGCTTCAGCTTGTATCGTGACTATGAATATTCATATTTATACATTCTTCTAGCCATACCAATATATTGAGAGAAACACACTCATGTTTATAATTAATCCGATGAAATAAGTTATATAAAAAAACATTGTTTGAGTCCGTGGTGATAACTTTCCCGTTGTGTACGCGATCAATCGCTACCATGCAATAATCGGATGCGGTAAAAAAATGCCGATTTCGATGGGCAAGAACTGTCGACCCCCTTTCTATATATGTTCGATAATTTGAATTAAAAAACATGCGCTTAATATAATTTCGCATATCGTTGCAATTGATACATTTTAAACCAATTGATATTCAAAATCAAATAAATCATGTGGTTGTATTTAAAACGTTTCTGTCTGTCGTTATCGCAGCTTTGTGCGATCTTTCTCAACATGTTCAATGGAAAAGGACGTGGGAGCCGTTTGGTTGCAGTTTGCTTTCAGTATCCAGATCTCTTTTACGCAAACTCTTGCATTTGTGTTTTAATACTAACATTTTTAACAAATTAATGCAGATTTATCGCTGTTATCGGTCAATGAACGGCGATATTGAGTCCTCGCGCGATTTGGAGTCCTGTCGCGATTTCGAGTCCTGACGCGAATAATTCAAATCACTTGGATGTTAGCCGATGTTGTTTAATAACCACAGAGCAGAAATAAAATGAATAATAAATTTATTCTGAACATTTTAGTTCACATACTAAGAAAAATGATTTATTTTATGAATTGATATGTAAATGCACATACACAAGAGGTTTCCTCATTCATAACTTGTATAAATTTCATTTCTAAGCAACGACACAAGAAATCAACTTGATATATTGCGCATTCCTGTTTGAGAACGTTTTCAATAAAGTTGCATGAAAATCCTTCATCCATGACGGTCTGACACTTCAGGTCTACGTGCGGATGTGGTTTCCGCTCACTTCACGTACAAACGGAAATATGCGAACATATTTGATTATCTTGATCATATCATTATTTTCTTATGTCAATATGAAACAAATATGTGTGTTCTAATATTTGATTGTTAGCCGTATGTGTGCATTAATACGATTTAGGACTATCGTCAAAAACACATCTTAAGTTAAACAATATTTCTTACCACACGAGCAACACATGTATCACACACGTATCACATTACACATACCGAATATTGGCTCTGCCATAAAAAGTACCCCATCCAAACATTATGAAACATTTTTTCGACTAGTTGAACATGGATGTAAGGCCACGACATTTATACTTCTGTATACTACGCGAACTTGAATGAGATGTTTTAGGGAATTAATGAACATTCCGCCGGAATTTCAGCTGATATTAAGGGTTGTTGGTGAGATAAATGTCTCAATTTTTCATCACAGTAATAAGTTGACATAAATGATACTTATCATCCAGAAATGAATACTTATTTAGTGTAAATTTGATTGGGATTAACTGTTGAATAATTGTCATTGAAACTCATTTTAGACTGGGTCATTTTGTAAATTTTTCTTTGTGGTGTTGCTCGCTGAATGCTTAATTCTTATACAATTTCTATGTAAATTTTAAAATGATTTATGGGTTCATATTCCATTTGTTTACGAAATTCGAAGTTGACTAATCGAGAAATTATTATACAAATGTAGGTGATGCGTTAGAAGTGCGATTGATTATCGACTCTTATTTTTTGAAATAATACGGCCGTTGTGGAATCTGCAATCAATAACGTTTTTTTCCCAGTATTCATTAAATAAAGTGGTTAGTGCTCAGCATCGGTTTTATTGTGCAGACCTAGACCTCATCCTATGTGTTAATTTATATTTGCATATCAATTTCTGTGTAGTGAATTAATGCAATCATGGAACTTTTCATGCAAAACTTAGGTCGCTAAATTCTACACTAATTGCATTATTACGTCTAATTCAATTACTTTGCAATGCATGAAAGACATCTTAGAAGTTGTGCATGCTTAAATAGTTATCTGGACCCTGTCCGACCCTTAAAGGAGATGTTGCGCATTTATGTGCTGCATCAATGTATGTAACCAATTCCAATATAATACTATATAATGTTGTTTTTTCTTCAAACACATTTATTTCGTACATTACTATTTCGTATGTTCATGTATTTCGATCAAGTATTAGCAAATACTGCAATTCGTATACTATTTCTCTTCGTAAGTAAAAAAAAAAAAAAAAAAAAAAANAAAAAAAAATCTACGATCGATTAATAATTTTAGGATTCGTTAAACTATTTGTATTTGTTATTTTAACGGCATTTATAACTTTATTTTGTATCAACATTTTATAAATAATTGTGAGTCACATAGAATCATTTGTTGTAACATTTTAAGAATGAACGGTCATCGAAGATGTTTTAAACTTGTTACGTAATCATTTACTTTCAGTTTAATACAAGAATTGCTTTGTCCAAATGTCTATACCGTTGTGTCATAACTGTTTGTTTATTTAAAAACAAAAACAAACTATTCCCGTAGGTTTGACAACACATGAGCCGTTTACTAACAAAACATTTATGGCATTTTGGAAGAAATGCACAAAGATTTACAAATAAAAAAGTGATTGTTGTAAAGATGGAAACTTTAGTTAGACAAGTTAAACATAACTAAGTTCTATTTGATCGTTTTAATTTAAAGTCAAACGTTATCGGCAAATTATTTGTTAATCAGTTTTTGAGTGAATCTGCATATTGTTTTCGAAAGGTTAAAAATATAAAAACAAAATTAATTGTTGTTGCTGATTAATCGGAATAAACAGCCGAAAAACATTAACATTCGCAATCTTAATAATAAATAATACTGACTAATACGAAGACGTTTTACACGTAAGGTGTAATTTTTATATTGGATGAATGTTTATGGTAAAGACAAATTTTCGGACTCAGGATGTTGGAAATCTAAGCTGTCTAAACGGAATTGCCATTTGCCTTAAATAAAAGACAAGTGGATGTTAATAAAAAATTATCTTGTTGAGTTGTATTATTCGTATATTGTATGAGTATGATGTTACGCATGGTGATTTTGAAGAAAATATGCAAACGTGTATATGATATACCCATAATTGTTAAGGGGTGATCATGCATATTTATCGATATGCTAGTTTGTATTTGAAATGCAAAAGTACGAGTCCAGTGACGTTATCGGATCCAATTAATAATCAAATAATGCTGATCAGTTTTCGCGGATTCAGATTAGACCATCGCCAATTTGTAATGTTAACGAAATTAACGGTCGGAAATTGCTCTAAAATCCGTCGTCAAGCAAGCACCACTCCCTGGCGATTTTGTCTTCGAATAATAAGATTACACTTTATATCCCTTAAATTGAGACGAGACCGCAAATCTTATGTAAAGGCATGCAGTGAACTAATAACACAATATAAAATGACATTTAAACATATGTTTGGAAGTTACTTAATGACACATTCCTTTGCTTCCATCGATATTAAATAAGTCAAAAGAATGGTATAAGAAAATTTGTTCACAAAATATATTATGTTTGGAGCTTGTTAAAAACTATACTAGAAGCCGTCTAAGTCTAATGGTATATACCGATATATCGAACATCACTTGCTTCACGACAAAATGCGTTAAATGCGCGTTTGTAGCATTATGTGGCATAAATCATGAAAATTATTAACATACCGAATAGCGTTTGAATTACTTTTTCGAGAAACTTATACACCGGTTACCAGAGTCTACCAAAAGAGATACTCCTCCCCAAGCCAATTATCGCTTAATCTTAACAACTTTTGATCTCGCTGACCCAAGTCGGTATATTCCCCCGGGTCAAATGTGACGCATGACGTAATTTTTTCACGAGTCAAACAAGGGTCTTCTGTAATTTTCAAGCGTCAAAACCCGGGAGCTCGGGTCAAAGGAAAGCATATATACATATACATATTTAAATGTCGTTTATTATAATTATATAATCGAATTGTGGATGTTCCTTCTGTTTTAATAGTTTATAAATGTGCTAAGTCTTAACGCTCTTTTTTCAAATAGGTATTTTTGACTGAGGTTAAACACTTAAATACTTCATTAAAAAATATATTGTACGAATACAATGTCTAAAAAATCCATAAAATTATACTTAGAAGCTCTTAATGGATATGAAGTAAACATGCATTGTCAATAAAAGAGCTGTAAAATGATATCATTTGTCATTTTAAGAATTTTTCTCCAGTAAATGTTTCTTTAGTTTCGTGTTTCTACATCTGGGTTGCGTTTCCGGCAATACAAATAGAGGAAATAGAAATAGAGGATAGACGCTCTACGCACCTGGTGTATGTCGAAATATATGTGTCACGTTGATGGCAATTAAAAATAACACCATTGGTGACACGCCTTCATCCGATTGGGCGAACAATGGAATAGGCGAATAAAGCAGGTTCCCGATTTATGGTTGCAATCACAATATCTTCAAATATGTTTCAGAAATTGTTGTAGTTTATTGTGTTATTTATCCTTACGTCTAAACATTATAACTGTTGCAATGCTTTTTAAATGGCAAAACATAACTGAAAGCATTACGAATGACATTATTTAAAGGACATAGCGTAACTCATGAAAACGAAAACAACATAAAAAGGATGAATCTTGTTAAATGATTGTCACGAATGAACATCCTGAAACATGACATGCTTATTTTTGTTATTGCGCAAATATGCGATATTTTTTCTTTTCACAAATAATGGGTTGAACTTGTTTTCATACTTAGAACTTTACGAATACAACTAACGTTTTGTTAGTCAAATGGATATCGTGCTAATTAAAAAATATATATAATTCGTGATGGCAATTTGAAATAAAAGGGTTAACTACTCTTCTTAGACATTTCTGCTTTATAGCAACTAAAATGCGAGTGTAAACATACGGTAATATTGAACAACCCTCGAATTGTATATTATAACATTTACCGTCAAACCGATAAATGTAATGTTATAGTAAGTGTATGAGAGTTGTTATTTATAAACATTACATTGATTGACATTGCGTATTGATATGCCATTACTGATTCGCAATATATAAAAAGATTTTTTTTGTTTAACATGAAGTCCAGCATGCACTGAACTGAATTTAATTTCGTTTACATGTAGCAATTATTTTACAAAAAATAAATATGAAAGCATAAACATGAATAGTAATGGATTCGATGTACACAGGATATTCTAAACATCATCGACTGGATACTACGTTTGTTTAATTGCAAACGCAAATCCATATATAATGTTTTATAACGATGATAGTTATCTCACTTTTCATGTTAATTAATAACTAATTTCTAACGTTCTCTGTCCTAAATGCATACAAAATGCAAAAGTGAGTATCACAATTAATCTGGCACACAGAGTGGGAGCTTACAGGTCCGATAAAGTTAGACCAAAAAAGGCGTTTCCCTAGTAAGAAATAACATAGACTATGGCTCAAAATAGATAAAAAATAAATATTCTAATATTGAAAAAGATACATCTTAAGCAGTTATTTATATTCAAACCGAACATTAACCAACACATACTATTTATAATGAACATTTTTGAACAGTTGGAATCTAATATAAACCTTTTAAAAAGTTAAGGAAAAGTATTTATAACGGGGGACGCAAATGCTCGAACCGGTCATAAGGCTAACTTTATTGATTATGACAGAAACCTGGGCGATTTGGATTGATTTGAAATAGATACTCCACTTCAGAGGGCAGCTTTTGACCCTGGGACAAATAGATTTGGCGATCTTTTGTTAGATGTTTGTAAATCCTCTAACATAAGAATTGTAAACGGTAGAATATTTCACGATAAAGGAGTGGGCAGATTAACTTGTTGCACTCATAATCGGGAAAGTACAGTAAACTATATGTAAAAATCAGTCAAAAACCTTTCACGATTTAACCGATTTTAAAGTTCACGATTTCACGGAATTCTCAAATCATGCCCATTGCCATTTGCTCAGTGTACGAACATCTGGTTTACTCACGGTACAATTAATCAAAGGATCTATGTTAAATGGAGACCCGAGTACCGGGATATTTTCGATATAATTGAAGGTGCTGAAGAACTAGAAAACAATTTACAATCAGGTGTTAACTCGCGAACTTGCGATCCGGATGTATTAGTCTCGGAGTTCACTGATTTCATAAATAAACGAGGTGAAAGATATTTTAAACATGTAATTAGCAATAATGGTTTAACAGTCATAATAGCTTCGCTTCTACTAACACAGATACACAAAGCTGGCTTAATGAAGAATGTAAACGAAAACTGAAATATTATATCCAAACAGTTTACCAGTATAATTTAAATACGAATATGCATACAAGGGCAAAAATGCCGGTGGCAAGGAAAGAGAAAATACATATTCCTACAGGAAGACGAAATCTAAGTTTTACATAGAACAGTGTACGAAATAAAAAAAAATGCGTCGCAAAAAGCCTGGCGAATTCTGGAATTTATTCAAACAAAAAACAGTATCACCGATAGCGGATAAAATCTCTTTGCAAGAAATCTCCGAATTTCACAGCTTTAGCTTTTGAGGCTGACGTGAACGTAAACACCGACCAACGCGATCGTTTTTTTTACGGCAGTTTGATAACAGAGAATATCCAATTAGCTCTTACCCTGACCTCGACAAACCCATTTTTTGCAGAAGAAATTATTAAAGCGAAAAGGCGTCTGAATAATAAAACAGGCAGCAAAACACGATAATACAATTGATGAAAAATTAGAACTATTATTTAATTATATTTTAGATACAGAACGATTTCCAAAGAGCTGGTTGACGGGAGTCATTATTCCATTTTATAAACCGATCCAAAGATAGTTCCGACCCAAAATAACTATAGAAGAATCGAGTTGTTAAGCTGCTTTGCGAAATTATTTACTGGTGTGATAAACGAACGCTTCAAATTGTTTGGGCAGAAACCCATGGCATTTTTACATATGCTCAGATTGATTTCAAACCCAACTGCAGTACCATCGATGCAATTGTCATTCTAAATTATTTAACAGATAAACAAATACATAGTAAAAACAAACTCTTCTGCTGCTATGTCGATTACCAAAAGGCCTAAAATGTTATAAACCGTGGACAGCTATGGCATAAACTGATTCGTTCGGGTATTGATGGAAAGTTAATATCACGTATCCTCTCTATATATAGCGAGGAAATACTTCAAGTCAAACACATGGGCTCACTTTCGGACCTTTTAAATAGCAATTATATAGGTAAATGCGATTTACTAACTCTCTGAAGCTGGTCTAAGTAACAGAGACACACGTTAAGGATTGTTTTAGATATAAATAAATACATTTGTACATTGGTTCTAAGCTCATACCTTGATAACCTGTATAACTAGGTAGCATTTAATAACTGGAAGCTGTAGGCAAATCCTACAGAATACAGTTATAAGAAAAATAATAAAGAATAAGAAACTATAGAAAAATAACCAGGAGAAAAAATCTTGTACCCATCTGCTAATCTTATATTTAAGGCAAGTGACCAATTGCCTTTAAAAAACATGACAATACATACATCAAAACATGAAGTATACAAATAATTACAGATAGGGTTACTGCCTTGAAAGGTCAATACAAAGGCGGTAAAGTTCGGAATTAATAATACATTTTTAAATAAGCACTGTTATTCATTTTAGAAAGCGATATAAGAGAAACTAATTACGATTTAATTGTAATTTGATACTCTAAGGTTAAATATTCAATAGAAAAACTGTGATACAAAAGTAATAATAAATGACGCACTGAGTAAAACTGGAAACAAATATCATGTCATTCAGAACAAATTTACATTTAAATGTCATTTAGTACAATTGTAGATTCGAATTGTGGATGTTCCTGCTATTTTAATATTTTATGAATGTGCTGATTCTAAACGCTGTATTTAAATAGGTATTTTCGACTGAGATTAAACACTTGAATATTTAATTGGAACATATAGTGTACGAATACAAAGTCTTATAAATGACATTGAATTACACTTTTAAGCTCTTAATGGATATGAAGAAAACAAGCCTTGTCAATTAAGAAGCTGTAAAATGATGTGACTTGTCATTTTAAGAACTCCTATCCCTTAAATGTTTCTTTAGTTTCATGTTTCTACATCTTGGTTGCGTTTGCGACAATATAAATAGATGAAACAGAAATAAAGGATAGACGCCGTACGCACCTGGTGTATGTCGAAATATATGTGTCACGTAAATGACAATTCAAAATAACACCATTGGTGACACGCATTTATCAGAACGGTCGAACTTAAAGAAAGGAGGTGCCCGAGTTGTGGTTTCAATTACAATATATTCGAATATGTATTAGAAATGGTTGTGGCTTATGGTGTGTTGTATCCTTACAGTAAACAAAATGATTGTGGCATTGATTTTAAATGGCAAAACATAACTGAAAGCAGGACGAATGACATTATTTAAAGATCATATCATAACTCATGTAAACGAAAACAACATTAAAAAAAGATGAACCTTGTAAAGTGATTGTCATAAATTAACAACCTGAAACATGACAGGCTTACTTTTGTTATTGCGCAGATATTTTTTCTTTCCACAAATAATGGGTTGCACTTGTTTTCATACTTTGCAACACGATGACAAACAACATCGGTGTGTTAGTCAAATGGGATCGCGCTTATTATAAAAAATATCATTCGTGATGCCAATTTGTAATAAAAGGGTCTACTATTCTTGTAAAACATGTCTTCTTTATAGCAAATATGCTTACGTTACAAATGTACTATTCATGTGTAATATTATAAAATGCGAGTGTTTGCATACGAAAATATTGAATAAGCCTCGAAGTGTATATTATAAAATTTACCGTCAAACCGATAAATGGAATGTTATAGTTTGTGTATGAGCGTTGTCATTTATTTACATTTTATTTATTAACATTGCGTATTGATATGCCGTTAATGATTCGCAATATCTGCAAAAAAGAAATGTTTTTTTTTAAAACATGAGATCCAGCATGCACTTAACTGAATTTAAGTTAGTGTGCATGTAACATTGATTTTACAAAACAACTTAATATGAAAGCATAGACATGTAAAGTAATGGATTCGTTGTACACAAGATCTTTCAAACACAATCAACAGAATGCTACTTTTGTTTAATAGCAAACGTAAATACCGAATTAATGTTTTCTTACGATGATAATTATGTCAATTTAATTACTAATTACAAACCTTATCAGCCGTTAAATCATCGTTTAATTTACATTTTTAAAGCAAGTTATTCATTGATAAAGTTTTTTTAATACTCGTTTGTTAATGACTGTTTCCTAGCATTTTTGTTTCGTGAAGCGCACGCAAACATATAAAATAGACAACAATTACGGTTAAGTTTAATGATGTTTCGAACAGCAACATCATGTGAAAGGGTTGAACGCGTTTACCAGGCTTAACGACATTTGTGACTATTTTTAAAAATGGAAGTACGAGTATTTTATTCCTTTATATAATGGCTACGCGCCTCACGCATTTCAACGAAAACACAATTAATAAGAAATTAAGTTATTAAACTATACACATTTCAAATGTTCGTAATAAAGGTGTCCGACTTATTTATATTGGATTATCTAGGTATATATAAGACTGATCTTTTCACGATTCTTAAATAAATACGTGCAACGGGTATTTGCTTTGCAACTTAGGGCAGTATTTTATGAAAATAAATAAATGAATAAAACAATGAATGAATACATAAATAAATAAATATATAAATAAATAAATAAATAAATAAATAAATAAATAAATAAATAAATAAATAAATAAATAAATA
>VMBQ01000299.1:221612-247428 GCA_007657795.1 Dreissena rostriformis
GTAGTAGTAGTAGTAGTAGTAGTAGTAGTAGTAGTAGTAGTAGTAGTAGTAGTAGTAGTAGTAGTAGTAATAGAAGTAGTAGTAGTAGTAGTAGTAGTAGTAGTAGTAGTAGTAGTAGTAGTAGTAGTAGTAGTAGTAGTAGTAGTAGTATTTGTTGTTGTCATATTAGGAGGATGGTAGTTGTGGTAAGTACAGCGGAAGAAATAGCAGCAGTAATAATGAAGTAGTGGGGGAAAAAATAACCTGATTTGAAATAAGTTTTTTATGTAGTTTAAAATGTGCACGGTAATACTAGCGCGGCGTAAAAATCAGTTGTTACAAGGAAAACTACACGACAATGAAGCTTTTCGTTTACGTGATGATACAATTAGTATTATGCTATTTTGTTTTCTATGTTTCATGACATGGCTATTTCGTTGCTTTGGTTTGATTGTAATAACAGTTAGAAGTGTTTAAGCTTAGATAAGTGACGTCTTGAATTTTGTTTTATAAAGACTAAGTGGCATAGACTCCCATACGTAAAAAATATCTAGCTGTACAAAATAACAATTATCAAGTTTGCTTCATTTTAATTTTTTGGGATAGGAGGTACGAATAAATACTCATACAATTAGAAGTTCTGTAAATATTTGTTATCAAAACGGGTTATCATACAAAAATTCAATGATCAATAAACGTGCTCTGCTTTGACATATGCCATTCCCGGAACAAAATACTTGACATGTTAATTACTTGAAATTGCGTGCTGATGGGTTTAACTACGACTTAATTCATCACTTTAACAAAAGTAGATTTTAAATCGAACGTCGATTCAAATATTATTAGCCGAGTCATCAATGACCATTATAGATTGTGTAGAGCTAAGTGACTTTTGATCAACGCCTTTATAGTTCTTTGATTAAGATTTTGGTTTCACTGAATACAAACGAGTGTAGCTTCCGTTGAAGTAACACATAAATAGCATTTTCAAGTTTGGTTCTTCTATCCTTCTACAAGATTTATTATAACTGTACTTGAACTTTTCAGTTCATATGCTGAATTCAAAGTACAAGTGAGCCATTGTTTGGCAAACTTTACGATGTACACAAATTTGCGAACTAGTCCTGATCACGTGTGACCAATGTAATGGTCGAGTAAACACACATTGCAATGTAAGCACACCCAGTCATCAATAAAATTGATATATTTTAATGACATTGGCCAACGCCTTAATAATTATGTTTTACTTAAAAAAGTTAAGCTGTCTTTTATGCGATATAACTAGTTAAGAATAATATCACAATAAGTACAGATATTTGCAAAAACATCTCTTCTCGGTGTGAAACCTCCCGTCAGGACCGTGTGTAAGCCCCGCTGATGTAACACATATATGCAATTGTGAATGACAGATTTGTCGTTTTACAATAGTAATTTTTAACAAATAATTCGACAAAATAACACTAAATTTAAATGGAAAACAAAATCTCCATTGTTGATAAAAACACTCTTCAGTTTATCTTTGTTTAAGTGTATTGCTTATTTTCTCATTTAAGCCGTTTCTAGATCAAAGAGAATTCAAGGTTTTCCCATAGATTCTTATCAATCACGATTCTTTAAAGCGTGATTGTTAATGATGATTCCCATTGTGTAATGAATACCAAAACAGTAGTTTATAAAAACACATTACGGTATTTTTGGTGTTTAATTTTGCTGTCATTTATTCTTTTCAAGTTTAATAGCGTACTCTGACAGGTGATTTATTAATGTATAATCAACAAGCCTCGGGAAGACATATTACGAGCCGTTACCATCATCAGAAGATTTGCTACTAAAATAATGGATGTCAACATTAATGTATGAATAGATTCAAACAACAATGTTTAATGGACCAGAACGCAGTTTAATTTCAGTGCAAAAACAATACGTCTTGTTTACATAGTTTTGAATATTTGTTTTCTTGAATGTTTCCAGATATGAGAAGCTCTTAAATTGTATCTCTTATGAATGAATGGGGAACAAGTCAGGCTTAAACCAATAACCAAATTAGTTTCACCATACACAATGCTACACCTTTACAAACCATATTATCGTGTGCATTTTGTTCTGGTTTTAATACACTTAAGACTGTATAAAATTGCATTGATATTTATTCCTTTAAAATCTTTAATTTGTCAACTTCATGAACGAGATTAACGTTTAACTAAACTAGTGACATATATACGTTGCATAAACGGCGTTGATATATTCTGAAAATATTGAAAGTGAATTGTCAATTATTTGTGTTTACTTCTTTGTACATATTATTATATAAACAAAATGAAACTTAAACTGCACCAGCAGGAGAGATTCCGTAGTACGGAGTTATTATTATATGGCAAGTGACTACGGTAATAACAATATTTTGTTTCAGTAAGCCATTTAGCTGATAAAGTTCCTTCAATACGTTATAGACAAAATGTTATTACAAACACAACAGTTATATCGGTAGTTCAAAAGGTATATCATACACTTTTAGGATGTATCAGTCATTTGGTTGCTTTGAAAACAAAGTTCACACCCATACCACATTCCTGGAGGATATTTATGTATTGTAAGATGTTTTCAACATCAAACAGTGCGACATTTATTTAACGTATGGATCAATTATAAATTATATCTACATTTATTCGTTTCACAAATGAAATATGAATGAAACATGATTGAGAGTGGGGATAATGGGTTCAAACTTCAAAGGTATAAACAATTGTTTGAGCATATTTAAAAAACATGTGCGAACGAGGCTTTCGTGTGTCGCCATGAAAATACGAGTTGAGTTTTGCATTTCGTGAAGGTAGTTTATCTTCAGTTATAGTAGAATTATGAATATTCTGATTTTTTTTTCTGTTTTTGGTTTTTGTTTTTGTGTTTGGATGGGTTTAGAAGGCAAAGTTTGAATAGGCATGTGCGTTTTAGGTACCAGACGTTTGTAAGTTAGCAAAATAGCAACTAAAAAGTAAGGATCCAGAAAATCTAACAGAACTTACACATACTCAGCAAGACTAAAATCGTTCAAACTAGATGTATATGTAACGGGTACCGGATGTTTTAGAAACCCTGATCTGAAATATATCCACAATGATAACATAGTTTTGAATGAAAACAACTTGTTTTATATATAGGTGGCATGATGTTTTCGTCAGACGTATCAAAAAGACATTAACACTCCCCTTTTTCACTGTATAAACCTTTAATAGCAATTGCTTGTATCCTTGAACTACAAACATCAATCTAGATTAATCTAAATGTCAAAAATGTGATTGGACTGTGCGTGAAAACACATTGCAACTGCATGATAACCACAAACGTCACACAAGTAGTACAATTGTACATTTACAAAAAGCTTTATCCCGAATGCGTCTGACATAATGTCAAATCAACAAATCAGAATTATGACCTTACGTTACTGAAAGATACGCTGTACAAACGATATAGAGAAAAAAATACAAATAAAAGGCGAAACTTGTTGCAGTTTTGCACTTGAATAAATTACATTTGTGGAACATATGCTTTGCAATTATTTAATTGATAAGTATTTTCTTTAATATTTTATTTTAAACATATTTTAGGCTCAGCTTCAAGTACTGACTATATTACATATTTTCATACTCTTTATAACTAATTTGTACTTTTCAAACCGTGCGCTTATTGTTTTCATTACACTTTTTCAGACAACTCACGTGTTCGAGCCTGTTTCGTTCCAAAGGTCTAAAACAGAAAGGCCCGGAAAGCCAAACCATGCAAGTGCATAGCCATAATGCAATGATGCAGATTCTCAACATATTTTAGAAGATCAGAATGCGACGGACAATACGGGTTTTTCTATACTTTTCTTTGTGGATTTTTATGGCATTGATATGCATTGTTTTGAACATCATCAACATAGATTGGGGAGTAACGGATACCGTGAATGGTATAATTATCGTGATAGTTCTCGGAGTTCTTCAAGGATCAGTGCTTGAGTTTCCCGTGCAGACCATTGCAACGTTACTGATTGGGGGTGAACGACGTCATAATAAGCGCGCCGCATGTGATCGTTTGACTGTTATTCTCAATTACAATCTATTAGCCACAGGAAAAGACGATATTCTGGAATGTATTGAAACGATGTATATGGCGTATGTCGGAAACCTCAGTCCAAATGTTTCGGCTGTTCTGGTAAGTGCTACTAACGACGAAGAACTAAAGGAATATGAACTGCAGATAAGGGACACGTATCGTGCAATTTTATATGATGACTTGTACAGAGAAGGACTGGCGTTTGCTCGTGGTGAATATGATCTGGTGGACCCCATACATCTGCACAATGTCTGGGCGATGTATGTTGATGTAGACAGAAACGTTTTCGTGACTGATTATCTTGAGGATATATGTGACCGATATGCCCGTGAGTTTATGGTTGTACATCGGGTAAGCCGAGTTCTGCGGAAATGTGGCCAGTATCAAGACCTAATGCTCCTTTCTGAAGGGGAATTCGAGGCATATTCGTATTGTGACAAATGTTGCTACGGTCGATCAGCCCGGGAACCCGGCGAAGCGTTGTTTCACACAAGCGAAGACGTCTCCAATATAATAGAGAGGAAATTTGATTACACACTTGTATTAGATGCCGACACGGGCGTACCTCGGGGCGGGGTTTTCGATATGCTACGCATCGCAGCAGCGCATCCAGAGAGAGGTATCATTCAACCGTCAATTAAACTTCATTGCGGCCCGGGGGACACAATGTTCATGCATCTCGAGGCAATGAGACAGAGCATTTATGAACCAATGACAAACGCAATAACCGCTCTGTTTGAACAATCCTCGTACTTCGGAAAAGCGTTAATTAAAAATAAACTGTACATTGACTACGTTATTGGTGCCAAAGATGATCTCATCGAAAGAGTACCAGTTGACGTGCTAAGTCATGACACCTTCGAGGCAGCGCTGCTGAAGCCATTGTATGCTGGCAGTACTTTCCTGCTAGAAGCACCTAGTCATAATTATGTTACATGGAACATACGCGAGAGACGATGGAACAGGGGTGAAATACTTCTAGCAATGTATTTCTGGAAGTACGCATTCGGTAAACCTATGCGATTTATACAGCAGAAACTGCAGCGGTCGAAATTCAATAAGACCAAAGTCAGGACAGAATCAAAGCTAGACTTCGTGACATCTTACATAGCACATTCGGCGCTAAGACAAATGATGATGAAGCCAGCCCTTCTGTTATATATCGTTCTTCACATCAGCGTCCACCTTCGCTACCGATACGCGTCCATCATCATCGTCATGTTCAGTGTACTAATTTTCCCAAAGTTTGCTACTTGTAATCGCGAAAATTACAAGTTTGTATTTTTGGAATCGATAGCGTCAATTCTCCAATTCACGCCTGAAGCACTAGTTGGTTGCGTACGCATTTGGCGTGCACTTTATGCCAACATTTCACTCAATGCAACATGGGTACCCCAGAGAGCCGTAGAGGAAGAGTTCAAAAGCTCTAACCCGTTCATTTCAAGTGTAAAGCACCTCTGGGGTTATTCATTGTTTTCAATCGTCTTGGGTGTTTTAGTTGTTATCTTTCTTGAAAGGGCAATTCTTGTGTTAGTTATGCTAATTACAACAGTGTTGTTACCTTTTTACACTGGATTTACATCGTTAACCACAGATTTCCAATGCTGTAAGCCAAGAAGTATATCACTTCGAAGACTGTTTAGACATGGTGGTAAACTCGATATATCTGGCCATGTAAATGTAGTTGCCGATCCTAATATGTACAGTAGTATTGGGAACACGTCTGAACCCACTCTTGAAATAAGCAAAATAGAAGAAAATCAGTTGACGCCCAACATGTACACAAATTACGGATTTGATGAAATAACAGAGTTACAGAGCAATAAACAAACTCAGAAGAATGCGTCATGGTCCAGGGACGTAGAAAATATAATTGCAAGTTCCGAACGATACGGACAGATGTTAAGTATGTCCGCTGGAAGAAAAAGTCATTCCAGGAGGGTTGATGGTCGGGACAAGTACGTGTCAGTTATAGACGTGAAATTTCCGAAGGTAGAGGATACAAACGAATCCAACGAATATGATAGTATACATCTCTCTAGTAGTGATGGTGCTTCTTCACTTTCGCCTACGGGGACCAAAAGCTTAAGCTCTCGATCGTCGTTTTCGTCGAAAAAACCTAGAACAGACATTACTCTTGCTGAACAAGAGAGCATTTGGTATATGAACAACGTAACTTATATAAAAGTAGGCAAAAATAATAAACTGAAACTCTGAGACCCGTCATCTTAAACATAATTTTAAATATATTTACACTGCATAGCAATTTCTCGAAGAGCATACACGCGAGGTACACATAACTGTATGTATTTAAGCCCAGTGAGTGTATTACTGTCCACTATATTTTCCAAATGTCCTTTCTTTTGGGAGCTAACTGGTCTAAATAGGAACTGTTCCTGTTGAAAGATTTAAAGTGCAACTCAGGGACAAGTCATCGTAAGCAAAGAACGAACAGTTTTCCACAGAGCATAATCGCTTAGTACAAACATCTATACGTACTTAAGTACAAACATCGAATTGTTGTTCTATATTTATTTCAGATATCCTTTCTTTTGGGAGCATACTGATCACAAGAATGTATTTTTTACGCAATGTGTTTATTAAGACAGTACCCAGAGCCATATCGGCAGCACCCAAACTGTGTTCATGCGTGAATGAGGACCATTTTCTAGACTTAAAAGTCATAGTTGTGTAAGTGTTTGTCAAAAGTGTGAAATTATATTCATATTTCTGTGTTCATTTGTTTCTGCGAGATTAATTTTGTTTGCTTCGATATATTTTGTAATTTAAATATTTATTATCGTTACACTTTGCTCATAGTGATATGCCATCATCAATATTGTTATATTTACATGTATCTGTAGATCTATTGTAAATTTCACGTCTTACATTTATATAATACAAAAACATAATTATATTTTAACATTTTAGTTGTTGAAATGATAAATTGTCAGTTATACCGTGAGGCTAGATAACCTTATATTTCGTATGGAATAATCAAATGTATATATATTCTTTGTGTTCGTTTGTATTGTGTGTTTTAACACTTTCTAAGATTGATATTTCTATGCATTATTTACATATTCTTCTTTAAACATATGTATTATAGAATTATAGTATGGTCGACACATACAAACCTGTTTATCATATCAGGAGATATGATAATAACTATCAGGAGATTTAATTAGAACTATTATAAGAAGAACAGAATCATTCTTTGAAGGCGAGTGACTGATTGCAACAAACGCCAGCACAAAATTAACCACAAGGCACGACATTAACCCATTTATGCCTAGTGGACTCTCACATCCTTCTAAATTGGATCAATTTATTTCCAAAATTAGGGAAGTCTAGTATATTTATTTCTATGTTTAGAATATTTCTTACATAAATTCCTTTAAGCAAACAGCGCAGTCCCTGATGAAACGCCGCATCATGCGGCGTCTCATCTGGGTCTACGCTGTTTGCCAAGGCTTTTTTTCTAGACGCTAGGCATAAATGGGTTAATGAAACTGGGGTAACCACACAACAACAGTAAATGAATGGACTTTTATAACTAAACGTTTCATAGGCACCAACTTACATACTTATCAAAGAGGTATTCACTTAGAAAGGGCAATGCATTCTACATACATCATGGAAACGATAAACCTAACCAGAAGCGTACAGACCAAACATTAATTAATTAAATTAATCGTGGAATTGCAAATGAAAAGACACATAAAATTACTTATAGGAATACTGAGCCCAGACATAAACGGGAGATAAACCTTCTTCCCTCTGGGATGATAGCCTTGCAAATGTCAAGGCGAAGCAAGTTGAAAACATGCAAAACTCCATGTTTAACCCAGAAGCAATTTTAATTGATATAGAAAAAGCTTAATCTCATGATAAAATGAAAACCATGTGTAAGTCACATGCGGCCTTAGAGCAATCGTGTGTTCAGATACTAATTTATGCAATAATACCGGATGCTGACGCAACGATATATCGCAAACTTGTCACAAAAGTTCTCCCTCTTCTTTTACACATCACACAAATATGCGGGATCTCTTAATTCGGCCTCTATGTTTACGAATTAACAAGCAGATGACGTCAGCCAATTTTTTACAAATGGGCTTGCAGAGATAGGCCGATTAGTTTGCATGCTTTGTGGCCTATTTCAAGGAATGAGAAGTATATGTTGGTTTGTATTGTGTGTTTTAACATTTTCTTAGATTGAAAGTGACATGTTGATCCGCCATTAAATAGCATATCTTTCCCCTACACTATTTTCTTTGAATTGGTTTATTTATGTGTAATGCATATTTGTATAATGATCATCACTTATAAAGGTCGTTTCACTATAACCATAACTGGGTGCCAGTACACTGGATTTGAGAAGTTAGCAAATACACGCATTCAAAGGCTTACGTAAGTAAATGTATTGTTTTTAAGAAACGCATAACATGAAATTTCTAAGCGAAAATCTAAAACTTGCCCTGAGCACGTCATCTTGATAACACCAATAGATATGACAGGCGTGTGACAAAACTAACAGATAATAATGCTTGTGCGACTTAACAGACAGCTGCGAGTAAGCTTCACATACATCTCCCGAATGATTTAAAGCATGCCTGCATTGTGCTTTATGCGCGTTCATCGTATTTGATTGTAACCTGTTATAATGGCATTTTTATATTATTTACTTTCTATAGGCATCACACATGCGTACTGTAACATCGTAACATAAATAAAGAGATAACAATTAGAAGGTGATTGTGACATTTTTTTGTTGAAACATTACATATTTATTGACAGACAGACATACAGACATACAGACATACAGACAGACAGACAGACAGACAGACAGACAGACAGACAGACAGACAGACAGACAGATAGACAGACAGACAGATAGACAGACATATAGAAAGTTTATTTCGGCTAATGAACATCGTCAACAACACATAATGAAAACAGTACAGTTTGTCTATTGCGATAGGAACACAGTTTTATAAATATTAAAAATCATTTACTTAAGCGAATAAAGTGGCGTGATCACAAATTAAATAAAACAATAACAACAGAAAAAAAGAGGATGATCAATAAAAGCATTCTTGCATTTAGAATAGGTGTTCGTACTGCAAGTGATTCTTTTACATAAAGGCATACTTTTATTAGTTCTGTTTTATTATTTGTTTGAAGTAAAAGTTAATATTTATACATAGATGGTCTTTTAAAATAGAATGTTTTAATGTATTGTGTCTTATGTTTACAAACGCCGGGCAAATACAAATAAAGTAAAATTCATCTTCAACATCGGTCGAATCGCAACAAATGCAGTGGCGTTGGTTTCTAGAAATGGTTTCTCTTGCATAACGGCCGGTTTGAATATGTTATGGGTGGGCTGACAATCTTAGTCTAAAGAAAAGGTATCTCAGACTTCTTATAGAATGTCTAAGTAGGAATCATATTCAAAGTTGGTTTTAAAACTTCAATAAAAATCTCACATTGAACTGTTATTGAACGTTCTATACCAGTCGTGTGTTAAGTGATCATATACTCTGCATTAAAATTCCTCTACAAATGTGTTTTAGAATTCTAAAGTGCAGATTACTTAAAGTCGAACAAACATGTTAATTATGACACATTATTTAAAAAATACATCAGTCGTTCCGTTTTAAAATTCCACGTGTAAATGAAAATGCATTTGTATTTTCAATATGTGCTGAAGAGTTTAAATGGACTTTAGTTATAATAATGAGGATACATGAGCCTTGACTGATCGTGTTAGTAATGTTAATTTGTTTTATAACAATTAATTTATTTAATTCATCACTTTGATTGTTGTTAAATGACGATTATCTGTGTTATGATGTTAATGTAGTTTATGGCCCAGTTCACACACACTTGAGAAACAAAACAACAAGACAGATACTAATTCTGATGAATATCTTACCGACTAAAATAATAAATGAATTTAAATCGGTCGAATAATGAAGATTCGGTGAGAAAAAATTGCATAGTTTCCGTACATGTGAGACCATGGGATGTTTTTTTTAGCAAACCGAGCAAGTATAAATTTCACCTACACCAAGCGCTTTTGAACATAAGCATTATAAAACAAATATCTTACTAAAGAAATAGTTTTAAATGAAATAAAAGTCGCTTTATTTCATAAGACCTGACGTTAATTCAGTATGAATTAATTTGTTTGTGAACTCTAACTAAGAAAAGAACACTGTCCATAATGAATAATAGCGCCTGCTGCTGATGCATTCAGAATGACTAACACAATTAGCGAGGATAAGTTCTTTCCGACAGGCGAGGTAGCTCGAACAAATATAACCGCGAATTATAACTGAATTGTGTCCACACGTTTGATGTATCAAAGGGCATGCAACTAATTGCAATATAATCATAAATTTAGATCCATATTATGTTTAAATTAAACGAAAACACTACTCTGATTATGTTAAACAAAAAAAATCAATATCGACCATTTATCAATAATAAAGATTGAAAAGTCAAAAGAATAAAACGCGTGTAACGTGCTTAATCGATATCTTACGTGTAATACTAACAAAGCGATTAGTTACACGGTTTTAAGTCCATTTCGGTATATAGAGATATTTTCGAAAAGAAACATTCGATCGTCGTTTTACAAGAAATTGAATACATTTAAACCCAGAGGAAGGTTGGCGATCAAAGATTCATGACGGAAAATGATCGATTGCTAGAATTTATTCACGCATTCGATCAATTGCAAGTTTCTAACAAGCATTCGACGTGCCGACCGGGGGCTAAGCAATTCAAAAATAAAACCCGCCATTACGTGACATGCCCGTTTATCCATATTGAACAAACCCATATGGAATACAATGAACTATCGCATTGAACCCGAAAGCAACCTGGAATAAAAACATTGCTCAGAAGACTGAAGCCCATACGTATCTAACATGTCCGCTTATTTCGAAATCAAACCACTTTTTACCGACCATCTACTTGGGGACAAAATCGCTCTTACCCAATACCCAACTGTAGTTTACTCGCATGTAAAGTACCAGGACGAAAGGATCCCAAGCTTATGTTACCCGACCGCCCGCTTCTTACCTTCTTTCCGTCCAACTTGAACAGTTTATCTTGCCTCTTACCTGAAGCAAAAATATACGTGTTACACTGCTTTTGGCAATTAACAACCATACACGACACCTATTATAGTGCAACTAACCATGCCACTCGAAAAGTGAAACCCTATTGGTAATCCACTCTATTGTAACCCGCGCTGAAGGTTGTCATCAGAAAACCAAGATCGAATTTATTCGTTTTTATTCTGCTTTTTTTTCACTGGAAGGCAAATAGACAAAAAGTGAAATTTCAATCGCACCCTCATGAGAGAAACCTCATTATAGAATATTGTGCTTTATACATGGCAAGGAAGTGTTAGACACAAAGCAAGACACATTAAGACTAGAAAGACACACACATAAACAACAAACACACACACATGAACAAAACGGCGAATAAAAAAAAACACTGTTATCCACCCGCGTGTCAATTGCTCTGTTTTCTGAATAATCACTCCCATGTACTACATTTTAACTTGCACGTCGCCTTTGACTCTATTATTATTATTGGAATATATTGTTGTTGCTAGCACAGGTTGTCCGTGTGTATGTGCGCATTTCAGTAGGTGGTGAATAACAACTTATGCCTGGTGTATTTTCTGCATCGTCAGATAATAGTTGGAATAGACAATATTAGTGCTGCAAGATTTTTGTAACAAATAAGAAACACAAATATTTCATATTTTTTAAACACATGTCATTTTTTTACTATACTAGATTTCCAGTACATGCAAGTGGTAATTACATGGTCAGAAATGTAAACCAATATAGATATATAGAGACTTATTACATAGACTGTCATGTTAACATGTTCAAATATATGACTGTTTCTTTAAAAATATTTCTTCATCACAGTTATTCTCAGTATTTAAGTCATATCACGTTGATAATTTACCTACGTACGGTTTGCTTGGTCAAGCTTTGTACATCTAAGTGATGTTCCAGAAACAAGCACAACATAGTAGTACTTATACAGTCAAAACTGACCCAACGGTCAACTGAAAACAACGGTCAACTGCAGACAACGGTCAGTTTGGATTCCCCCAACTAAATCACTCTATATTACACTTGAGAATAACGGTCAACTGTCCATAACGGCCAACGGTCGGTATATTTCACTACGAAAGTCAATTTTTAACTGAGAACAACGGTCACGAGTCAGTCGTTTTGAGTTGCGAAAAGTAAAAACACAAACGAAAAAGGTGTAAGTAACAATAAAAATGTGTATTACTAGCAATAATCGGCTGCAGTCATAATCACAAAACACGAGCGCGTGACAAAGTCAAATGATCCTTATCGCTGATAAGGTGTTAAAAACAACACTAGGCTGGCGAGTGTTGTTAAAAACGGCGATACAAAATAAGGGATCGTCTATTTAGGCAAAACAGATATTAATTGCAACTTTTATAACAAAATAAATATTTTTGTACACGATTTTGGCGTCTTTTTCTTTGAATGGGAAAGAAACAGTTATACTGTACTTTCGGTTTTTGACAGCGTATCCGCTTTTTATACTCGTTCGGACGTGACGTTAATGACACGGGACAACCTATATTGAAAAATATCTCCCAATAATGTAAAACAAACTGTCGGATTTACTGAATGAACGTGATGCATGAGTGAACAACAATACTATCGTTGATGAAGTTATAGATTAAGTTTAAAAATAGGTGCAAAATCAATGTTTTAGATATTATCTGTATTAATCAATAAGTTATTTATGTTATTATACTTTGTTATCGGCAATGAGCCTTTGTTTTTGAATGTGGGTGACCGACTGGGTGGGGTAACGACGTAGCAACACAACTGTACTGACAATTGCCCAACCCAAGTCGGCTTGTATTTTGTGCTCGTGGGAGCTACAAAATGAACACTCGTGCCGAAACCAACAACTATCCTCTATATAAGGTGTAAGTAAAACTACACATACATGCTATTATTAGTTTAACCCGGTTTCATCAATATTGTTACATTAAAATGTATTTGTAGATCTTTGGTAAATTTAACGTCTTACATTTATATGATACAAAAATTAAATATATTTATATATTTTATTCAGTTGTTGAAATAATAGATTGTCAGTTATACCGTGTGGCTAGATAGCCTTATATTTCGTATGGAATAATCAACTTTATTTATATTCTTTGTGTTGATTTGTATTGTGTGTTTTAACATGTTCTAAGATTGATAGTTCTACGCATTATTTACATATTCTTCTTTTATACATATGCATTATAGAATTATAGAATTATATTATCGTCGACACATATATACCTGTTTATCATATCAGGAGATATGGAAATAATTGTTAAGAGATTATTAATTAGAACTATTACTAGAAGAACAGGATTCATTGAAGGCGAGTGACTGATTGCAACAAATGTTAGCACAAAATCAACCACAAGGCACCGATATGCAACGATATATCGCAAACTTGCCACAATGGTTCTCCCGCTTCTTCCACACATCACACAAATATGCTGGATCTCTCAATTCGGCCTGTATGTTTAAGAATTAACAAGCAGATGACGGCAGCCACTGTTGACATCTCGGCTTGCCGGGATAGGCCGATTAGTTTGCATACGTTGTGGCCGTTTTCAAGGAATGCTAGGCATACCACTCAGTAACATGTCGATCCGCCATTAAAGAACATATCTTTCACCTACACTATGTTCTTCGAATTGGCTTATTTTTGTTTAATGCACATGTGTATATTGATCATCACTTCTAAAGGTCGTGTCACTATAACCCTAACTGGGTGCCAGTACACTGTATTTGAGGGGTAATAAGTACACGCATTCAGAGGCTTACATAAGTATATGTGTAACTCTTAAACGAAACGCATAAAATGAAAGGTCTAAAAGAAAATCTTAAACTTGCCCGGAGCATGTCATCTTGATAACACCAATAGGTATGACAGGCGTGTGACATAACTAGCAAATATTAATGCTTGTCAGACTAAACAGACAGCTGTGAATAAACTTAACATAAATTTTCCGAAATGATTTAAGACAAAGTGCAATCGTACTTGCATCGTGCTCTGTGCACGTTCTGTTTTGTGTGCGCTCATCGTTTTTTTTAATTGTAACCAGTTATAATGACATGTTAACGTGCGTGCTTATATTTGCTAACATCTGTAGGCAGCACAAATGCGTTGTTAAAACATTACACACTGTTCATTAGTTTAAAATCGATATTAAGAGCATATCAAGTTAATGTTTATGCAATAAAATTAACTTTATTTAAACAAAATAATGTAAAGTTTCTATCAATTCATTGTGTGTGTGAGGCCAATACATGCTTCGTTCTGGAACGGATTGATCCTGATCATCTGATCCAATATAATTAGCTAAAACTGAACATTTATGAGAATTCTTATTATTGTACTACTAGTAAGGAAATGCTTGCATAAGAACAGTTCCTTTTGCAAATGGCGTCATTCTGGAGATTATTGAAAGAAAGCACGACTGTCAGCCAATTTCGGTGATTGATAAATCAGTGAAAGACAGATTGAACTGGTAATTTTTTTAACGTTAGGAACGTTGATATAAATCAGAATGCAATTCCAGTTTTCAAATGGTTGAGAAAGATCGACTGTCTTGGTAAAGTGTCGCCAATTTAGGTTCATTTAGTGCTTACCATATATATTTTTTTTAAATTATAAACGTAAAAACATTTAGCAAAATTGAAAGATTGCCAGCATCGTTCACATGAATCGGGAAACCAAGTGAAGGGCATTACAAAAATCAGCCTAATTAATATTGTTATTGTAAAATTTGCATCCTTTAATAGCTGCTATGTGAAGTTAAAAATAAATATGTTGTAAAGTCCAATTTATTGTTAATTTCAATGTCTAGTGTAAGAGGTTTCTCACCCGATCATGCGCGCATCTGGTTTTCAAGAATAAGGCGACATAACTTTTCTTCCCTCGGACTTCACCTCACTTAGGATAACAAACAAACACTGCGGTACTTTTTTCCATTTAGTGTATAGAAATATTTAATTTCCAAAGAATATGCATTATTCTATGAACACATTTTGATTTGTTTAGTTTACAAAATGTCTTTGTTACTTGTATATTTTGTTGTACTTGGCATACTACATGTGTCATTTCTCATTACATTTAGTTTGTGAAAAAGATAAACTTCTTGTACGAAACCGCGTGCAATATTGTTATGAAATTAAGATTCACTTAGTACAAGTGTGACTTGTGTTCTTCATTTGTTTTAGAACTCCAAGGTGTAGTTTACTTTAAATCGAAAAAAACATGTTATAAATGATTATTATACATTATTTAAAAAGCAACGGTCGTTCCATTTAAACATTCCACATATAAACGCATGTGTACTTTTAATGTGCTAAAAAGATAAATGTGACTTTAATTATAAGAATGGTGATACATGATCCTCGATTGATAATAAGGCGTAGTTCACTTTAAATCGAACAAACATGTTAATTATTACACATTATTTAAAAGGCAGCGGTCGTTCCATTTTAACATTCCACATATAAACGAAAACGCATGTGTACTTTTAATATATGCTTAAAAGATAAATGTGACTTTCATTATTAGAATGGTGATACATGACCATCGATTGATAATCGGGTTGGTAATATTAATTTGTTTTATAATAATTAAAATATGTAATTCATCACATTTTATTAATGTTTAAATGACGATTACTTGTGTAATCATGTAAATGTAGTTTACAGCCCAGTCCACAAACAAATGAGAAACAAAACAACGAGACAGATACTAATTTTGATGAATATCTTGCCGACTAAAATGATAAATGCATTGAAATCGGTCGAACAATAAAGATTTGGTGAGACAATATTGCATAGTTTCATTACATGTGAGACCTGGCGATGTTTCTTGAGCAAACCGATCACGTATACATTTCATCTGCACCAAGCGTATTTGAACATAAGCATTATAAAACAAACATCTTACAAACGAAATTGTTTTCAAGGAAATAAAAGTTTTTTGTTTCACAAGAACTGACGCTATTTGAGAATGAATTGATTTTGTTTTGTTTGTTTCAAACGAATAATAGCGCCTGCTGCTGATACAGTCAGAATGACCAACACAATCAGTAAAAAGTTCTTTCAGACGGGGGAAGCAACTCGAACAACGAAAAGAACACGGTCTTAAACGAATAATAGCGCCTGCTGCGCATACATTCATAATGACTTACACAATGAGTGATAAGATCTTTCCGAAAGGGAAGCAACTCGAACAAAGAAAATAACACGGTCTTAAACGAATTATAGCGCCTACTGCTGATGCATTCATAAAAAGAACCCAATCAGTGACGATAAACTCTTTCCGAAATGGAAAGCAACTCGAACACATATAACCACAAATTATACTTAAATTGTGTTCACAAGTTTGATGGATATCAATATTTATTGTTACTAGTAGCAATGGGATCATACATTGAGATCCACATTATGTTTAAATTAAACGAAAACACTCTGATTATGTTCAACAAAACAGTTACAATATCGACCTTTATCAATAATAAACATTGAATAGTCAAAAGAATGAAGCGCGTGGAACGTGCTTTATCGATATCTTACGTGTAATACTAACAAAGCGATTATGAACACGGTTTTAATTCTGTTTTGGTATAAAACGATCTTGTAAATTAGAAACATTATATCGTCTTTGTACAAGAAAAATGATTAAATGTAAACGATACGGACAGTTGGCGTTCAAAGAAACATGACGCAAAAATAATAAATGAATATAATTTATTCACGCATTCGCTCAATTGAAAGTTGATTAGAAGCATTCGACGTGCCATCCGAGGGCAAAGTCATCCCAACATAAAACCCGCCATTACGTGACATGTCCGTTTATCCACATTGAACAAACCCATATGGAATACAATGTATTTTCGTATGGAACCCGAAAGCAAACTGGAATAAGCACGTTACTTAGGAGTATGTCGGTGTCGATCCGCTCGATTACCTGAAGCCCATACGTATCTAGCATGCCCGCTTATTTGGAATCAAACCGCTTTTTTACAGACCATCTGCTTGGACTAAAATTGTTCTTTACCAATACCCAGCTGTATCATGTTCGCATCTAAAGCAACAGAACGAAAGGATCCTCCGTCGCCTGCATCCCAAGATTATGTTACCCGACCGCCCGCTTCTTACCTTTTGCCCGTCCAACTTGAACAGTGTATCTTGCCTCTTGCCTGTAGCAAAGACATACGTGTAACACTTTTATAGGCAATGAACAACCGTAAATGACACCTACTATATTGCAACTAACCACGCCACCGAAATGGAACCTTCATTTGTTATCCACTAAATTGTAACCCGCGCTGTTTGTTGTTATCAGAAAACCCAGATCGAACGTTTTAATTTAGCTTTTTTCCACAGGACGGCAAATAAACAAACAGTACAATTGTAATAAGATATAATAAATATTTTATACGCGAAACACTTAAACTGAATAGTGGTCTTCAATGGAAACCCAATATCAAATTTAAAAAACAAACGCCACGATAAACATATGTTGTTGATTGTTTAACAACAGCTATTGTTTTCACTATCTGTAAAAGTCTGGTCAATTTCCCGGAACTTGTTTTGATACTTCGTAGTTAGAATTTTCACATGTTACAAAAATGCAAACATTATTATGTTAAACAAAATTATCTAGCCATTTTGCCTTCCAAATAATGTAATAGGATAATGATGGGCTTCATATGAGTGTTACGACTAAAAGCAGACGCCTTAACTGTAGAGATACAAGTTTATTGCTTGCTGATTGCATAATACAATTTAATGCGATGTATTGCTATACACCCAGAATGTTGAATATACATACTGTTAAAATCGTTCGGAAAGAAGAATGTAAATTCATTTATAAACTCGACACTAATATTAATGTTTTATTATTATCAAGACAGCCATTTACTTAAAATGGTAGTCGAAGACTTGTAATCATTAGGTGGGGCCTTAAATTTGTCTTATATATATAGTGAACAATACAATAGAAGTTTCCGGTTTTCGCAATCGCTTGATCGATTCTATAAATCGATTGATTGATTGACTGATCAGCTGATACATTCTTTCTTCGTGTAAGAAAGATGTGATATTTTTCCTATAACAATATATTTGGTAAAATTCTAGATAAATCTTACTCTAATTTATTCCTTGATATCCCACTCTGACTGTTGTTCTTTTTCATAATCGATTAACCTCGGAAAGACATATTAAGAGTATTTTCAGCGTCCGTAGAATTTTTACTAAAATTATACATGCCAACAATAATGTATGAATAGATTTAAACACCAATGTTTAATGGACAAAATCGCAGTTGAATTGTGGTGCCAAACTACGTTTTTCTTACATAGTGTTTTTGAACATTGGTTTTCTGTACTGTTTCCCGAGGTCACTTACATTAATCACGGGTTCGATCACCACAGTGGGAGCGTTCTTTAGACCTCCATCAAAGACACCAAGTACTATTTCTAACCAGGAAACTGACTCGAGAGCGTTTTAATAAGCCGTTGTAATTGAGCTGAAATAAATATGTTTAAATGCACATGAGACTAGTTCACGATTTACAGCGTAAATAAGCACATTTGTACTTTTATAGGCGCTTTAGATTTCTTCAAAACATGAACGTACAAGGCTTGTCAGTATTGAGATACCAAACGTTTGTAACATATCTAACTAAAATACAAAGATTTGAAAATAAAATAAGTAATAACATACACTAAGCAAGAATACAATCGTTCAACCATGATGTGCGTATACCGGAATATATGTTAAGATACACTTTTCTGCACATTAAAATAGATCCACAATCATGAATGACAATGATTGGTGTATATGTGATTTGATGTATTCGTCAGACTGATCACAAATAGAGAGTGACAATCCCCTTTATGCATACTCACACCATACATAGATATCGATAGCATCCTTGTAAAACAACCATCGAACGAGCGTCATCCGAATGTCAACAATTCGATTTAACTGTGAGTGGAAAAAACATTGAAACTGCTTGATATTTACATTTTTCACAAAAGTAATAAAACTTAAATACATATACGCAGTTTATCAATAATGCGTGATATCTTTTCGGAAATGAACACATCATAATTATGACTAAAAGTTACTGAAAGATACGCTTAAAATGACATTGACAAATAATGGTTATTCAAAAGCCAAAGTTGTTTCGGTTATATCACTTGAATATAGAACAGTTGTCGAACATAATTCAATATAAATTATTAGCATTAGTTTCAGATGTATTCTTAATGTTTTATGTTTTGATTGAATGTCCGATTGTTCTGCAATTATTTAATTGATAAGTGTTCTCTCCAAGACCGGGTAAAACTCGTTCTTATCTTATTTATGTATATGGTGTATGCATGTATGGTGGTGTAATATGGATATTGTTTTGTTATTGTATCTTTAATTAGGAATTAATGTTGGAGCATGATGTTCCTAATTTCTCTAATTGCATGGATCTGTGAAACAAAAAACCGCCCTCATTTATATCTACTTTATTACATGGATATACATTAATTTGCGTAAAAGACAGAGGTAAAATTAGTCATGCTACACAACTTTACATACTGCACATCGTGTAAGTAAGCAAAACATACCACTTTATTAAAGAATGAACAATCGACAAAATATTTTACCGCATACTACCCTGGACGACAGGTAAGTATAACTTGCGTTGTATCTAGCGTTTGTTGTTTTCCATGTTCAAACTGTTCAAGTTATAAAGTATCATATACTTGGAATCGACTTTGCGTTTGCTCGCCGATTATGATTATCTAAAAAAATATATACTCGAATGCTGTTTGACATATATTTAAGAAATAATTCGTGTACGTTTAAGTTTGTTGTCGAATTACCCACGGCCGGAAGTTTAGATGCGTAGGGATTAAATCACGAGTGCGAAGCACGAGTGATTTGAAACCACGCATCTAAACTTCCGGCCGTGGGTTATTCGACAACAAACTATAACGTTCACGAATTATTTCGATTCTTACACGGTTTTTACTTAAGATTTATACAATATATCTTATTTTTCTTGTGTACTATTTTATGTGAAGTTTCGCCAATAAAAATAACTTACGGCTGTTCTGTCGATCAGATCTCCGCCCTCAATAACAACAAAACTGGATGGAAAAAAACCGTGTCATTTCTCCCGTTTGCTTAAATAAGAACAACAACAACTTGTGTAAACTTACATATTTACATTGTACACTCTTAATTAACGCAATAGTGGTAAATTTTACGCATTTGTTTTCATAGCGTAGTATTTTGTCCGTGACTTTCATTCATAAAATACCGGATTATTACGCTGGTGGAAAATGTATCGGCATGTTTTGTTTAGATACAGCGCGTGCTTTCAGTGTATAAGCTCCGCCCATAATTTTTGCAGAATAACCCATAGACGATTTTCTTCTTTGTTTATATGAAATTTGGCACGTGCCGTGTTAGAATCTGTATTATTTATCGACGCAGGTTATTAACATTAAACGTAAATAGAGCAGGCAAACACAACACGATTCATGGCCAATAATTGATTCCACCAGACCAAGTCATAACTTAAGTTATAGTTTCTTAGATTTTCGAAACAAAATATTACAGCATACATAAAGGCATGTTCAAAAGCAGCTATGAAATAGTTTACGGTAATAATCAAATCTTACACATCAATACAATCATAAAGTGTTAAATCATCAGTGTTGAGAATAATGTTGATCAAAGTCGCATGTTATCTATAATTAAAATAATTAAATTAAAAGGGACGTTTCATATGGGATATTTGAAAGTTGAAAGACTGCAAGGCTTCAATTGAAAATTTGTATCACTAATCTCTTTGTCAAAGACCAAAGAAAACACATTATCCGACGAACACCCCTCAGGCTATATTAAATGCGAATTGTGCGTGTGGTGTGCTTTTGATCTAGTTGTTCATCCTCGAAGTTGAAATTATTTTATTGTGATCAATGTGATGTTTCATGCTGAAAAGCATTGGTGTCTGCGAATGTACATTAATAGATGCTATCAATAAAAGCTAACATATTAAGATGACACCGACGTTTCATAACGGAAATGTATATATGATTTGATAGTTGAAAGAATGAATGAAAGGTTCCATTGTAAATTGTTATCACTAACCTCTTTGTCAAAATTCAAAGAAATCAACTTTTACGACACCTATCAGGCAATATAAAATGCGAGCATTGCGTTTTGCGCGATATTTATTTAGTTATGCATCTTGAGGTTTAAATTAGTAGTTGTTTGTGATCGTTCAGATATTTGAAGATGAAAAGAATTGATATCTTTGAATGTACATAAAGAAATAATATCAATAAAATCATACATTACAAATATTTCTAGCGCAAATTAAGCGTATGTGTCAACAAGCTATTAGAACACTGGTTTAATATTAAGAAAGTAACTTAGAGAATTCTTTAATTGTAGTTAATGGAAATTTCGAGAATAGGCGCAGTCGAAGTCAATGTTTTTTTATTCTTTGGTGAATATCATCTAATATGTTATTGTTCGGACGTAAATCAACGTTAACTGTATTTACAAGTATATTTTTCGTTAAAACGATGGAATGCGCACCATTTTATGTGTGAATGACGTCATTAACGTAACGTCAATTAACAAATGTGTCAAACATGTGCTTCCTTAAACGGGATGCATTGTATCGGTTTCTTTACACTGTGCATCCCCGTTTAACGTCTCTCGCGGAAGACAAGATAATAAGTTGAAGTTAGCATCAACAGTGAGAAAACCGTAGTAATGAGAAGTGACAAAAAATAACAATACATAATTGCACGGTGTAACTTAAAAGAGAATTATCAAGGCACGGTTTTTAAGAAAATAAGCCGAAAAAATGTAATGGGGAAGAATATGAGTTATCGTTCTGGTACCTTGTACCTTTGCTTAGAATCACACAGGCACTCACTGCTGGATTTGTTGTACGTTTTTTATGTTGCCGGGTTGCGTGTGTGATGTGTAACACATCCCGTGCGTACAACGTGTACGGTGTGTCTTAATTGATCAAGACACGGTTTCTAGGAAATTATCCGGAGTTTATTTTTTTTGTTCGTTTTAGAAATGAAAACAAGCAGGTACTTTACCATCGCAACAGCGATAAATGTCGTAATCTCCGTAAGTATTACCCTTGGCACAGTCGACAACTGTTTAATTTCAAACGGCATCGTAATACTTAAAGCTCTCTCTGTAGTTATGACAACCCGTGTCCACATCGATAGTGCCGAAAACGTCGCAGACAAAAAATTATACTATTTGTGGAAAACCAATGAAAAAAAATAATATCGCCGCCGTGATGCTAAATCGAGCAATGATTTGAAACGGCAAAATCATAAATGCTGCGTACGAATCTGCACCTGCAAGTATTCCGAACAAAACACTGGTTGTAGTTACCATGTCCCTCGCATCCACTATTATGATGAGCACATTACCGAATATCGACAAAGCAAATACCGGTATTCTGAGGACGATCAAAAGGTATACCATTTTAAGTATCTGGTTGGTGTAGCTGCAAGCGTTCACTGAGATATTCATTTTATCAAAATGCTTTAACCAAATAAATGAACCTACAACCGAACAACTATATCACTCGTATGTCCACATATTTATAGATTACTGAGCCATGATTAAAAAATAAAAGTGAATGGATGATTATTTAAGGATGACTACCTCTTCTGTAATTCATAAGGGAAAGGCAATAATTCAGACTTGTTTTGCAAGTGAAATATTTAATAAATACAGGTATTAATATTTTCTCGGAATCTATTGTCGCATAGTTTAATATTCTTGCGCAACTAAATAAACTATTCACGTTTTACCCAATACAAAACAAAAAATCGCCACTAGAAAAACCAGCCATTCTGTATCAATTCATAATCACAGTCTACACTGCATACTTTAAGATTGTAGCTGTATAGTAAAGAATTGAATTCAAACAAGAATAATGTTATATAATCAATATTTCTTTATTCATACATTCCAATAACGTATACAAGACATAAAGGTGTATCGTTTACTATATATGAGCTTATTGTGTCAAGTATCTACTTTCTAGGCTTAGCCGCTAGCAGAAACATGTAAATGATGTAAGTTAATTCAGTATATACATGAAAAAGTACATGGTAATTTATGTCGATACAAAACACTTCACATCATTAGTGATACGTAAACACGGTCATCGACTTTCAAGAAAATGTACGTACATACAAAGTGATTTTATCTTTGGAACAACTGTGCAATCAAGTATAATACAGCATAAAATGCAGTTTGTTCGAAACACTATCTTATAAGTAATATTATTTATAATCTCTCAAAAATAAATCATGAAGGTTTTGTACTAGCGTATACAACATTTAACATGATCAATAAAGTATATGCAATTCATAACAGAAAAAAAAACATATTGACCTCGGCTGAAACTATCCTCGAATGTTCCTTTTATTATAATTTAAGAATTCCTTAAGATACTTTCTGAAAACCATCTCTGTGAGTCAGTGTTTTAGCAGATTGTTGACACATCAGTTTAATCTGCGCTAGCACTTTTTTAGAGGTCGGCTTTTGTTGATAGCATCTCTTTATGTACATTCGGAGACATCTAAGCTTTTCATCGTCAAACATCAAAATGATCACAAACAATTACTAATTTAAACCTCGCTTATGTTATGCATAACTCGGTACATTTGATTTCTTTGGTTTTAACAAAGAGATGAGTGATACAAATTTATTTACATTCGGAGACACAATGCTATCCATCTTCAAATATCAAAACGATAACAAACAGTTATCAATTGAAGCCTTGATTATGCAAAACTAGATAAATATCGTGCAACCCACACTACTCGCATTTCATGTATTCGTCTGATAATTCTATTTCTTTGGTCTAAGACAAAGATATTAGTGATAAAAAATGTCAATGGAAGCCTTGCATTCTTTCAACTGTCAACAAATTAACAATTTACCTAATGAAACACCGGCTTCATTACAATCTTTCTATATGTATACTTATGTTAATATTTTAAAGCTTCTTAATCTTCCTTCCGTTTCTTGGAATATGTGCCAGAGGCAATTTCGTTATAAATATCAGTAAATATTTCCAATTTTGTTTTCAGTGTTACCGTCGGACCTGCCATCATAATGGCTGAATTTTGCAAGTTCAAACAATGAGTATATCTCTGTTAAATTGCAGGTCAGAGTAAAGGCTTAGTGCGATGTTCCTGTATTATGATCCCTTGCAGGTCAGAGTAAAGGCTTAGTGCGATGTTCCTGTATTATGATCCCGAAGAGACGTATGCAGTTTAAATTCGTTATCTGTAGTAGTTACAGAGAAATGCGAACCTTTACCCGAATTAAGATGCACAATTATGTTTTAAATCTGGTCATATTTGTAGTTGTTGGTCAGTTTATGTTCATTAAGACTCTGAACACATACGTAACGTTTTATTCCAGGATCTGTAGTAAATATAGAGATATAGAGAAGTTACACGCAGACGTTAATTTTACTTTTCTCAGCTAAATTGCAAGTCAGAGTTTTGGAATTCGGTCAGTGCCTTCACTGTGAAGTTTCAATCGAATACTTAGTAGAGACAGTGATATGTGTATGTTGCAAGTTAACCTTAACCAAACGCCGACGCCGACACTTGGGTGAGTAGTAAAGCTCAGGCTATTCGTTGAGCTGAAACAATAATTCATGTAAAATAGAAACAATAATTAATGCTTATTAATTCCATTCCTATATTGCTTATACCTGTTACATTGCGTATGCTTTGTTTTATCCACAAACTACATTTTGTCTGACAAGAAGCACTATAACTGGAAATACTAGTACGCTTGGGAAATGAAGTTTATAACTTTTAAGCAATTCATTCAAGAATCAAAATTGAATACTGAATCTTAACATGCATGCGTTAACATATATCATTCGTGTGGTTCTTTTAATATAATCTCATCTCTCCGATATTTTTTATTCCTTCCACTTTGGAAAAATTTCTCCATTGAATTGTAACATTGGACTTTGGAACAACAGATTGTGTGCTTGGGTGTATCTTCTCATACAACACAGCACACAGTATAATTTATAACCCTCTTAATATGCTCTGGACCTACAAGTTAAATTCTTGCTCGCTTTCCAGCTCATTTCCACTCATTTATTTAAAAATTGTCATTAAAATACTGTTGTGACCAGTGTAGATGGCTTTAGCTATTTTACTTCTAACACGACTTCAAGTTCAAATGCTTTACAGTCTAATTCCCTCTCGCAACAAAGCGCAATCCACCAACTTGGTATAAAAAAGTTTCTTTTAATAAATCTGAGTGTCTACGCTGGTAAAAGTCAACTTTAAACAGGAAACAATCAACATATCATTTCAACTGCAATTAATCTTTTATTCAAACATAACTAATTTAATTGCACAAAATGACCAAATAAATGTTTCTTCTTTATATTATTTTATAATGTTAATATATACAGTCGGTTAAGTGTAAATATAATTTTCCGAAACAAAACGAAATATAGTAAGCTTCGAAGATGTTTCTCGATAATAGTTACTTTTGAAGGATACACATCACTCTTTGTTATA
>VMBQ01000299.1:247820-336149 GCA_007657795.1 Dreissena rostriformis
AATGAATATTGTCAAGCTTATAATAAATATAGTTATGTAGAGAAATTATTTTTTATTTAAAAAAAAAAAAAAAAAAAAAAAAGATAGCACATTCTTTAATGAATAATCGTTCACGCTTTTCCAAACCACTCATCGCATACACTGGAAAACGTTGGTTTGACAAATTGACTCCTGCTTTATCACTTGTTTTAGGTTTTGGCTTTAACCATTATCATCAAAGAAACATTTTAAAGTTATCATCTTATCACGTGATAAAATAGAAATGTAAGGTTTTAATAGCTATTCACCGATAACTTATTCCTTTCGTGTTTTGCTTTCAAATATCTTGTTTAATGGTATCATTAATAAGACACGTTCATGTGAGATAATAACTCGTTAAGATTTGAAACTTACGACTTGACTGATTTCCCTAAGGCTTTAGTTCTTTTATCATTCAATAATCATCCATTGATTTTAATCCGTTAATCGTGTCTCAGTTACATGTAGCTATAAATATGTGCACATATCACGAAAGATATAGTTTGTTCTGGTGACGGTTTCTTCATTCGGTTCAAGTATTCTGTTGAAATGAATATTTCAGGAAACGTCACGGACGATTTCAGCTACATCAACCAGTTAATTGAAATGTACATTTTGTTTACATTCCTCGGAACTCCGTTAGTAGCGTCGTCGATTTTCGGCAATGAGTTAACCCATTTATGCGTAGTGGACTCTCCCATCTTTCTAAATTGGATCAATTTATTTCCAAAATTAGGGATGTCTAGTATATTTATTTCTATATTTAGAATATTTCTTACATAAATTAATTGAAGCAAACAGCGCAGACCCTGATGAGACGCCGCATCATGCGGCGTCTCTTCTGGTTCTACGCTGTTTGTCAAGGCCTTTTTTCTTGACGCTAGGCATAAATGGGTTAATAATAATAGTTGTTGCGAGGGACAAAGTAACTACAACGGGTATTTTGTTCGGAATACTTGCAGGCGTTGATTTGTTATCGACATTTGTTCCGCTATTGGCAATCCTTTTTTAATTAAGTGGGGAGGTGGCGTATATATATAACAGAGTTGACTATGCATTTCTTGAGTTTGCATATACCACTGTTAATGAAAATTCGATCTGGACACTGGTTATCATAACATTTGAGAGAGTGTTAAATGTAACGATGCCGTTTAACCCATTTATGCCCAGCGTCTAGAAAAAAAGGCCTTGGCAAACAGCGTAGACCCAGATGAGACGCTGCATGATGCGGCGTCTCATTAGGGTCTGCGCTGTGTGCGTAAAGGAATTTCTGTAATAAATATTCTAAATATAGAAATAAATATACTAGACATCCCTAATTTTGAAAATAAATTGATCCAATTAAGAAGGATGGGAGAGTCCACTAGGCATAAATGGGTAAAAGTCAAAGAGGTGGTGACGGTGCCACGGGTGTTACTAGCGGCGATTGCGACATCTGTCGTGATTGTGTTGATACAATACATGCGAAATTTCATCGCAGTCGATTTCCATTTTTATACAAATACTGCAAGAAATCGTTCATGGGGGATAGTCAATGTTGTTTCTGACTGGGTATGTTTTATGGTCATACCATTTACTGTAATAATTACAGCGAGTATAGTTATATCGATTAAGCTACGCACATCGTTTGGACAAAGACAAAATCGATCCAACGGGTTCCGTTCAGTGACGACGAATCTTCTAATGGCCAATTTTACAATGTGCTTTATTTTTATGTAAGCGTGTTCAGTTCGTTAAATGATTTTCAAGTGTATACCATCGTAAAAGCAGTAATTAACCTTAATCACCTTTGTCATGCTCCTAACTTCTATGTGTATATTTTGAGTAGTCGGAAATTCAGAGAGAACGTGAAAAGTTTATTTTCGAGCTTGTCAATCCGTAAAAAAATTAATATAGTTTTAATGGCTTATGTTGAATTCGATTCCTGTTTTTTAAAGGCGTAACAATATGTTTGTTACAGGTTACATCGCTTATAGTAGGGTAGGTAGAGTAAGGTGTAATAAATCATTTAAGCATACAGTTATTGGTCAAAATAACGATTGTAAAACGGAAAACATGTTTTAAACGTAGGAAAAAACATTTAACATCATTATAAAAACGTTATTTAATAATTGATATAAAGAAATTTATTCGACCAAAAAATAATCACTACAGTCCTCAAGCGATATCACTATTTATATCATAAATTACAGTTAATAGGTGCGGGTTTTTTTTTCTAGAGTAACTCGGGTGACATGAAACAAACATATGGTTTACGTTTACGACCTATGTGTTCTTTCCGTCAATCTATTCTCAAAGAGTATTTATGTTTCATAAAGTATTATCGTTGATTTTGCACTCAAGTGGCCCGTGTTTGGATCCTGTCGATGGTAAATTAGATTTGAACCTTCTACCTGATTTTCAATTATTTCCGATTTTCCCAAAAACCCTTTTTTTTAGTAAAAACATTTAATGATTAAATGAGTTTTCAAAAACTCGAACATCGGCGCAGTCCCAGTATTCGATATTAGGTATGTACAATATACTATATTTTGCTCTTGTATTAACATATGTTGTTAGTGTATTTTAACTGAGTGAACAGATTTAAAAGAAAACATCAACTTTTTGTATTTTGTTTTTGTACCGCTATTGTTAAGGCTGTAGATTGTAAAGAAATTGCGTATTTATTAAAAAAATTGTGCTGTAAATTGTCACTTCATTTCGTTTTATTAATCTCATATCATATCTGTTTCTGACAACACAGTACGTACTGCAGTTGTAGTTCTAGGTTTGCTTTACTGTTCTTGTTTCTTGTTGCATTTACAATAATATACTTTACAAAACACACTGGGAAATGTCCATTAATCAATTATATGGTAAATGTCATTATTTCTGGAAGACAATTGTGTTGTAATTATATATATATTCAGTTTGATATCCAATAGGGATACATTTATTCCAAAATTTCGCCCCGTTTGGGCAAAATATTAGAATATAAGAGTGTTTTTTGCTATGTATATATATATATATATNGTGTCTACGCTGGTAAAAGTCAACTTTAAACAGGAAACAATCAACATATTATTTCAACTGCAATTAATCTTTTATTCAAACATAACTAATTTAATTGCACAAAATGACCAAATAAATGTTTCTTCTTTATATTATTTTATAATGTTAATATATACAGTCGGTTAAGTGTAAATATAATTTTCCGAAACAAAACGAAATATAGTAAGCTTCGAAGATGTTTCTCGATAATAGTTACTTTTGAAGGATACACATCACTCTTTGTTATATCCATGGATTAGTGAAAGTCTCGAAAACGATCCAAGCTCAAATAAATCCCTAAAACGCCAATTAAACTAGAAATGGCGCGGCAGAGGCCGACGCGTATCCCCACGCCGAATGTTTGACCTGGGTGTGCCCCAGGGTTGGTAATGGGGCCATGCATTGTTGAGATTGACCGTATTGTCATAAGAGAACTTCAGTATCAATTAGAAGTGAATTTGTGTAGAAATGAAGAAGTTATAGTAAAAGGCAATTTTGGGTGGGTGTGACCTATGTGGGCAGGGCGCCCCAGGGTTGGTAATGGGGCCATGCATAGCTGAGATTGACCGAATTGTCATAAGAGAAGTTCAGTATCAATTTGAACTGAATCGGTGTTGAAATGAAGAAATTATAGTAAAAGGCAGTTTTGGGTGGGTGTGGTCTATGTGGGCGGGGCCCTAGGGTCGGTAATGGGGCCATGCATAGTTGAGATTGACCGTATTGTCATAAGAAAGGTTCAGTATCAATTTGAAGTGAATCGGTGTAGAAATGAATAAATTATAGTTAAAGGCAATTTTGGGTGGGTGTGACCTATGTGGGCGGGGCGACCCAGGGTTGATAATGGGGCCACGCATAGTTGAGATTGACCATATTGTCATAAAAGAAGTTCAGTATCAATTTGAAGTGAATCCGTGTAGAAATGAAGAAATTATAGTAAAGGGAAATTTTGGGTGGGTGTGGCCTACATATGGTTTACGTTTACGACCTATGTGTTCTTTCCGTCAATCTATTCTCAAAGAGTATTTATGTTTCATAAAGTATAATCGTTGATTTTGCTCTCAAGGGGCCCGTGTTTGGATTCTGTCGATGGTAAATTAGATTTGAACCTTCTACCTGATTTTCAATTATTTCCGATTTCCCCAAAAACCTATTTTTTTTTTAGTAAAAACATTTAATGATTAAATGAGTTTTCAAAAACTCGAACATTAAACTCAATTTAGCAAGTGTTGTCATCCCGAAGAGTATGTAAATAACATGTTATATTTTATACCGGGACATTTTCGAGATAATGGCTTTAACAATTGAAACAAAATGTGGAAAGGTACGAAATGAAAATTATACACAAAAAACATCTATATTTCCTTAGGTTAGATTCTCTTTATTTAATATGTTTTGACTATTGTTGTTTACACTTAAATGCTAATATTGTGAATGCTTCACCAAAGCCGTTTTGTATAAATATTGTAGAATAAACCTTTCTTAAACTCGTCGGATAAATTCAAGTGATTGACCACAAAAGGCATGCCTGCAATTATTCAATTGCTTTTATACCAGACGATAAACTAAACTCTTCAGAAATATGCTCTCATTTCTAAGTACACAATAATAGAGGGCAATTTAACTTGTGTGTAACACGTAATTTAACAAGTAATTGTTGTTTGAGTTTTGTCACATGCATGGCGCGCAGCATGTCCAATCAACATGAACATTTGAGAAATGTTATTTTCATATTGTCAGATTAACGATAAAGTCGACGTCAGCTCTAACGGCATTGCCCTCATATTTTGAAGTGTGATCATACAGTCAGTTGAGCGAGGGACAAAGGTCTAGCGCGTGATACTCCATCTCAACATGATGGACATTTGTGGTAAGGTATTTCTGCATGACGAATGAAGGTACAATCAATACAAGATTAACCATGGCTTATTTGCAATTATACCTAAACGAGTGGCGTTGTTCTTTGAGCTAGAGACATGGGGTTCTCCCGCAAAGCATCCTCGTGACATTATGAAAATATGTGTCATTTTACAATTGCGTGATACATGATAAAGTTACAGTATGGACAAGCTCGGACGGTCGCACTTCCGGGCTCACGGACGGACGAAGATACGAACGGATATACATGTACAACAAATCTTTATTGTCACAATTGTATTGAGCTAACCACACGCGGCTCAACAATTTTGTTTCGCATCGATCATCATCATGTGGTTTGTAATGACGGTATGGATTTTTAATAAAATCAATCAAATCTCTTCTATTAAATTAAGAGAATTCATACCTGTAGCCAGGGGGGGGGGGAGCGTTGGGTGCGTTCGCACCCAACATTTTTTGACGAGGTAAAAAAACCATTGTACTATAAGTCGCACCCACCTTAATTCGACGCAAAAACGGTTATTTTCTTTTCCCGGTTTCCAGTGAGTCTTCGTATTTAAGCGTTACAATAACGTTGAATGCAATAGGCTACCGACAGGTCACCATATACTTAATTTCTCGATGAAGTCATTTCCAAGATAAAGCGTGATTTTTCTTTTTACCTTGTTGCGGATTGCATGCACCTTACCGGTCACAAGTGCAGAGTGTGAACGATCTGCTATCACACTGAGGCGTCTGCACCACTACCAGCGTGCGTCTATGACAAAACTTGACACTAGGAAATATGTCCCAGTCTTAAAAAGTTGTTATAATGAATTTTAAACGTTATAACAAATGATCTGGTGGACGTTAACGTTTAATGTTCATTAACTGTGACGGATCTTGAGCATAATGTGCAAGTAAGTCTATCTTTTTTCTTCAACGTCATTGTATACATTGTTAAGGACTTTGAGACCATAGGGCAAGTAGTTTGTGGTTATAGGGTATTTATGAAGCCTTAGTTGTTATATGTTTCTGAAATTCGTTTAGAAAAAGATAACTTATTTGTTTAAAAAAGTTAAAAAAAACGTAACCAGTTATTCCATTTTGATTTCTGTATAATATTGATGCTGATTAGAGAAGACCCAGTTTTGTTAATCAGTGTCTGTTGTGCAATACACTATTAGCACGTTAAGAGCCATGTTAGGCCTCTGGTACTATCCATAATAGCAGACAAACAATTGTTTTGAAAAAAAGTCAAATATTTCCTTTTAGTTTGCTTGATTTATGAATGGTAAAATTTTGGAATGGTAAAATACACCAATTTTATCAAGATTCTGAGATTCCAATTAATAATGATATTATATACCGTTCTTATTGTTGATTTTACATTCTATAAATTTGTTGTTGCGTATGTAAACAAAGTGTGTGCGCGCATACTAGTGTCGTGTTAAACACCCTATAAAAGAATGTATTTCCGTGAATGATCGTAAAAGGTGGTTATTGAAAACCGGTTTTGGTGAATACATGTATGTTATATCATATACATGTCGATCAGTCACTGAGTATTATTATTATTATTATTATTATTATACCGGATTTATATAGCGCCCTTTTCATACAAGAGTGCACGTTCAAAGGCGCTTTACATAAGAACATTTGACGTATCGCAGATACGAATACATTTTGCAACACAGTTTTAAAAGAAATCGATCAAAGCTACTCAATTATACTANGAATGTAGGATTTTTTTCTAGGGGGAGCCACCCTCCCGCACCTACCCCCGTAGCCACTGTGTTGCACAATAACAATCGTTGATGGGCAAATTCGCATAATTTATTCTTAAAATATTAAATGTATACGGGAACAATTAACGCCTTCGATGCAACGAACTGGTTGCCTGTTAACGCGCAAGACCTTTCATAAGCACACTTATCTGCAATCTATCCATTCTCATCCGGATAAAACGTGCTGAACGTTTCACAACGACACACGAGATAGCTATGTAATGTATTAGATCCATACATATATAATAATAGCTCGGCTATTCCGGGCAAAGGATCGAGAATTGTAATATTTTAATCAAAACTTGAACATGACAAAATGGGAATCTATAGGTTGACATGATCAAGGTTTTAAAGCGATTCAATTTTATTTACTCATCATGCTGGACATTAATTTTTTATAAAAGAATTTAAACAAATCCTTCACTCATTTAGTGATTAGCAAGCCTGCATTCAGTAAGTGATTAGCAAGCCTGCATTCAGTAAGTGATTAGCAAGCCTGCACTCAGTAAGTGATTAGCAAGCCTGCACTCAGTGATTAGCAAGCCTGCACTCAGTTAGTGATTAGCAAACCTGCATTCAGTTAGTGATTAGCAAGCCTGCACTCAGTTAGTGATAAGCAAGCCTGCACTCAGTAAGTGATAAGCAAACCTGCATTCAGTTAGTGTTTAGCAAGCCTGCACTCATGTTAGTGATTAGCAAGCATGCACTCAGTGAGTGATTAGCAAGCCTGCACTCAATTAGTGATTAGCAAACATGCATTTAGTTAGTGATTAGCAAGCCTGCACTGGAAGTGATTAGCAAGCCTGCACTCAGTTAGTGATTAGCAAGCCTGCACTCAGCTAGTGAATAGCAAGCGTGCACTCAGTTAGCGATAAGCAGGCGTGCACCCAGTTAGTGATCAGCAAGCCTGCACTCAGTTAGTGATTAGCAAGCTTGCACTCAGCTAGTGATTAACATGCCTGCTATCAGCTAGTGATTAGCAAGCGTGCACTCAGTTAGCGATAAGCAGGCGTGCACCCAGTTAGTGATTAGCAAGCCTGCACTCAGTTAGTGATAAACAAGCATGCACTCAGTTAGTGATTAGCAAGCACTCAAGCTTTTAAAGCGATTCAACTTTATTTACTCATCATGCTGGACATTCATTATTTTATAAAAGAATTTAAACAAATCCTTCACTCAATTAGTGATTAGCAAGCCTGCACTCAAAAAGTAATTAGCAAGCCTGCACTCAGTTAGTGATCAGCAAGCCTGCACTCAGTTAGTGATTAGCAAGCCTGCACTCAGTTAGTGATAAGCAAGCCTGCATTCAGTTAGTGATTAGCAAGCCTGCACTCAGTTAGTGATCAGCAAGCCTGCATTAAGTTAGTGATTAGCAAGCCTGCACTCAGTTAGTGATTAGCAAGCCTGCACTCAGTTAGCGATAAGCAAGCCTGCACTCAGTTAGTGATTAGCAAGCCTGCATTCACTTAGTGATTACAAAGCCTGCACTCAGTTAGTGATTAGAAGGCCTGCACTCAGTAAGTGATTAGCAAGCCTGCACTCAGTAAGGGATTAGCAAGCATGCACTCAGTAAGTGATTAGCAAGCATGCACCCAGTAAGTGATTAGCAAGCATGCACTCAGTTAGTGATTAGCAAGCCTGCACTCAGTTAGTGATATACAGGCCTGCACTCAGTTAGTGATTAACAAGCATGCACTCAGTTAGTGATTAGCAAGCCTGCACTCAGTTAGTGATTAGCGAGCATGCACTCAGTTAGTGATTAGCAGGCCTGCACCCAGTTAGTGATTAGCAGGCCTGCACCCAGTTAGTGATTAGCAAGCCTGCACTCAGTTAGTGATTAGCAAGCCTGCACTCAGTTAGCGATTAGCAGGCGTGCACCCAGTTAGTGATTAGCAAGCCTGCACTCAGTAAGTGATTAGCAAGCACTCAAGCTTTTAAAGCGATTCAATTTTATTTACTCAATATGCTGGACATTCATTATTTTATAAAAGAATTTAAATAAATCCTTCACTCAATTAGTGATTAGCAAGCCTGCACTCAATTAGTTATTAGCAAGCCTGCACTCAGATAGTGATCAGCAAGCCTGCACTCAGTTAGTGATTAGCAAGCCTGCACTCAGTTAGTGATAAGCAAGCCTGCATTCAGCTAGTGATTAGCAAGCCTGCACTCAGTTAGCGATTAGCAAGCCTGCACTCAGTTAGTGATTAGCAAGCCTTCATTCACTTAATGATTAGCAAGCCTGCACTCAGTTAGTGATTAGCAAGCCTGCACTCAGTTAGTTATTAGCAAGCCTGCACTCAGTTAGTGATAAGCAAGCATGCACTCAGTAAGTGATTAGCAAGCAGCACCCAGTTAGTGATTAGCAAGCATGCACTCAGTTAGTGATTAGCAAGCCTGCAATCAGTTAGTGAAAAGCAAGCCTGCACTCAGTTAGTGATTAGCAAGCATGCACTCAGTTAGTGATTAGCAAGCCTGCACTCAGTAAGTGATTAGCAAGCATGCACTCAGTTAGTGATTAGCAGGCCTGCACCCAGTTAGTGATTAGCAAGCCTGCACTCAGTTAGTGATTAGCAAGCCTGCACTCAGTTAGCGATTAGCAAGCCTGCATTCAGTTAGTGATAAGCAAGCCTGCACTCAGTAAGTGATTAGCAAGCCTGCACTCAGTTAGTGATTAGCAAGCCTGCATTCAGTTAGTGATTAGCAAACCTGCATTCAGTTAGTGATTAGCAAGCCTGCACTCAGTTAGTGATTAACAAGCCTGCACTCAGTTAGTGATTAGCAAGCCTGCATTCAGGTAGTGATTAGCAAACCTGCATTCAGTAAGTGATTAGCAAGCCTGCACTCAGTTAATGATTAGATAGCCTGCACTCAGTTAATGATTAGATAGCCTGCACTCAGTTAGTGATTAGCAAGCATGCACTCAGTAATTAGCAAGCCTGCACTCAGTTAGTGATTAGCAAGCCTGCACTCAGATAGTGATTAGCAAGCCTGCACTCAGTTAGTGATAAGCAAGCATGCACCCAGTGAGTGATTAGCAAGCCTGCACTCAGTTAGTGATTAGCAAGCCTGCACTAAGTTAGTGATTAGCAGGCCTGCACCCAGTTAGTGATTAGCAAGTCTGCACTCAGTTAGTGATAAGCAAGCATGCACTCAGTTAGTGATTAACAAGCCTGCACTCAGTTAGTGATTAGCAAGCCTGCACTCAGTTAGTGATACGAAAGCATGCACTCAGTTAGTGATTTGCATGCATGAACCCAGTTAGTGATTAGCAAACCTGCATTCAGTTAGTGATTAGCAAGCATGCACTCAGTTAGTTATTAACAAGCCTGCACTCAGTTAGTGATTAGCAAGCCTGCATTCAGTTAGTGATTAGCAAGCCTTCACTTAAGGCCCAGTCTCACTATGATGCCGGTGAAGCCCAGGTGCGTGATCCGGGATATACCGGGATGAACCGGGGCACTACCGGAATAAACCGGGGCTCCACCAGGGACGACCGGGATGAACCGGGGACGACCGGGGACAACCGAGGCTCCACCGGGTAAGTATTAACATGTTTAATACCTCCGGGATGAACCGGGGGTCACCGGGAAGGACCGGCAACGACCGGCGCGGCACCGGGAACAACCGGGACGGCACCGGGAACAACCGGGATTGCACCTTTGTCCCCCCCCCCGGTGAATGCCGGCAGAGTCCGAGTATAGCTACGGTACCTCGGTAAACCGGCTCTCTGCCGGGACCCCACAGGCATTCACCGGGGCTCCGCCTGGGAATTACCGGCGACGACCGGGGTAAAACAGGGGCGTTGCCGTAGCTCTGCCGGGATCTGATGCCAGTATAGCCCCGATGAGTGCCGGTGGAGTGACGGTATACCGGAGCTCTGCCGGGACGCTACCGGCTTACACCGGAGCTCCATCTGGGCATTACCGGCGACAACCGTGGCTCTGCTGGGGCTTCACCGGGATAAACCGTAGCTAGTCCGGGGTTGACCGGGACTCTGCCGGGTTGTTTACCGGCTTCAACCGGGGCGGCACCAGGAAATAGTGTGACAACGTAAAAAACATTCTAAACATCATCCCGGTTCTCGCCGGTCGACCAGCGTTAGCAAACCGGGATGGACCGGGGCTCTACCGGCAATAGTGAGACTTGGGCTTTAGACAGGGATTATCAAGAAACCTTTTCTAAGAGAAAGCAACAAATTCAGTTGAATTTGTTAGTGGTTTGCCTTTCGCAACAATTATAACTGTTTGGATGCGCACACATATGACTTTCAACTCGCCCGTAGCCCCGATGCTGCGTCCATGTCAACACTACTTAGTGTTTTGTCGCTTTGACCATTTTATAAGCGTTCATTGAAGCCGTTCGCGCCTGAGACGTCAATATGTTAGGATTCAGCACTCCTTTCGTATTTGCCTAGTGTACTCGTGAAGGTTTGGACGAAATATTTACTTAATAATGAAAAATAATTAATTTAGGTAGAATCTTGTGCTGTAGGAATAAGGGAACTGGAGTAGAAGAACCTTTTGGAAATCCCATCGGTCAGGTATTCTGACCCCCGACCAAACTCACAGGCGCCGGGAATGAACATTAAACATGGTGACCAGCGCGAGAACCAACCGATGCGCTAACCGGATAGCCGATTACCAACCGGTACGCTTACCGGACAGCCGAATACCCACCGATGCGCTTACCGGACAGCTGAGTACCAACCGATGCGCTAACCGGACAGCTGAGTACCAACCGATGCGCTTACCGGACAGCTGAGTACCCACCGATGCGCTTACCGGATAGCTGAGTACCCACCGATGCGCTTACCGGACATTTGAGTACCAACCGATGCGCTTACCGGACAGCTGAGTACCCACTGATGCACTTACCGGACAGACGAATATCGTGGCCCGGGTACCTTATCTCCTTTACTGCATCCGTACGTGTCTACCTGAGACCGCGTTCGGAAGTAAGAATCAAAAGCGCGAGTTGCATGCTGCTTGTAAGTACCTGTACGAGTTTCTAATTCAAAGCTTTCAATTGACGATAGGGGAAATAGTTCTTCAGTGAGAGGAGAAAGGATAATTTCACATTTGAGATCAATGGTATCTCATTTGTTGACGACGAGTTACTGTCTAAAGTAATTCTCTGTTGACTTCTTTGTTGATCATATGTCATTTTAAAATATACACATCAAATCATCATTAAGTTCTTCGTATTTTATAGTTATCACATCATGCGATAAAAAATTGTGCAACATTAAAGTCTAATATGCGTCGCATTGGGATTTGCGGGTAAATTGTTCGTTTGCTTAAAATCACACGGTTTGATCGCTATGTATTTGCGACAAAGCATATTTCCTCACAACGTTCATAATAAAATATATAGTAGACATAGATATAAAATGTGTAACAATATGACGAACTATAGCTAAAAATATTAGAGGTGTGTATGAATAACAATTGTACAAACATTTAATTATTAGTGATATCTACCACATATATCTAAATATATTACACGTTCTTGAAAGCAAACAAACAGAACATAAAATGTAATGTGTATTTAAATTGAAAGATATATCATAATGAATTGACATCGGGCAGTGAAAGGTATCTCAAAGCAATGCACGTGGTGTGTTCTTGTTTTATCTATATTTATTTCTACACATCAGTAGTTTTCGGTTTCTAGAACAAAAAAATTACCTGTCGATATCTTATGCATCCCAAGTCTACCTGGGAATGTATTTAAGTTTGGCAAAATGACTATTTCCAAAAAATGTAATTGATTTAAAAAAAAAATGTTTGCATTATATTGAAGAAAACTTGCACTCTTTACTAAGAAAAATGTAAAATATAAGTTTGTTTATTGATAATCGTCAACCGAGATCGCACATTTAATTAAGCGTTTGTGACGCTTTTCATCTATAACAAGACTATTTCCAAGCAATGATGTCCCCTACCGGCTCCACCATTGTCAGAAATGATTTTTTGTTAGTATTTGTTGCCATAGCAACCAGAATTCTTGCCGTAGGAACAAAATGAAATGACGTGCATAATCCCCACATTGCCATCTGTCCATGTTTTAAGTTTCATGAAAAAATATGAAGAACTTTAAAAGTTATCGCAGGATCCAGAAAAGTGTGACAGACTGACGAACTGACTGACTGACAGACTGACTGACAGACTGACAGACAGAGCGAAAACTATAAGTCCTCTCCGGTGAAACCGGTAGGGGACAATTAAGCAAACAATTGTATAACCGACAAAGGTTTAAACTACGTCCAAAATACAAATTTTTGCTTAGTGTAGTGGTAGAGAGGCCCTCGTAGTCTCCATACTACTCTGTGAGACCTGGACGCTTAACGCGGACACGGAGAGCGGGATACAGGCATTGGAACATAACTGTCTCCGAAAAACTGCTCCGCATCTCCTACATGGTGCACAAGACCAACGAGTAAGTCTGGAACATGACTGCACCACGTGTTGGTCCACAACAGCCCCTACTCGCGACCGTCCAACGACGCAAGCTGGCTTGGTTTGGACACGTCACCAGGCACGACTCTCTGTGCAAGACTGTTCTCAAGGGCACGATAGAGGTAGGTAAACGTCGAGGCCGTCGGAGAAAAAAATGGATGGACAATGTAAAAGAGTGGACATCCCTTCCCATGGATGAATTACTCTCAGCAGCACACAACAGACCTGACTGGAGGAGGATTTCTGTATCGTCGTCCCTCATTTCCCCCCAACGGCCAAACCGGTCAAGAGATTGATGATGACGATGATGACGAGAGAGGCAGATTTTGCATCTAGAGATCCCTAGTACACATATGTGAGCAGTGGTTCCAAGTCTGCTTCGTTTTAAGAAGTACCAGTGTCAATGGGACACACAGAATATTGGTGTAACATATAGCAATTGTAAATACGAAAACTAAGACCACAGTTATCAGCCTTAAAACAACTTGTTTTGTTAATTAAAATAATTATATACTAGTATGTTCTGGTTGTATGTTGCATCGTACATGTGGTTATGTCCCACCATCGACGAATTTACCCTGTCCGCGGGTACCTACGCATGTATGGTACGTATATCCGGACCATTGTCCCAACATTAACTTTTATTAGTTTTGAAGGTTTAAAAAAACTTGGCAGAAATGTTCATCATACGACAGAAATGTTCATCATGGTAAGAAGATCTGTCATGCGCAAGGAAACATATTCCAAGGTCAAGATCACACCTGCCGGTCAACGGTCAAATATAAAGGTATAGTCATAGGTCCTGTTCGGAGCATAATATTGTTCAGCGTGGAAGCCCTGTCTAGCAAGGAACCAATGTCAAAATAGAAGATAAAGTTATTAGTGTTAAGCATGGTAAGACGGTATGTCGCGCGAAACAAAATGGTCCCTGGGTCGTCGATGGTGGCGTGTGGCTCACCGTCCTCATCGCTCGGGGAAAACAGGACTAAATGCATGTGCGTAAAGTGTTGTCCCAGATTAGCATGTACAGTCTGCACAGACTAATCAGGGACGACCCTTTCCGCTGTTGTGGTATTTTTAGTTTGAAGAAAGTCTCTTCTTAGCGAAACCAGTATAGACGGAAAGTGTCTTCCCTGATTAGCCTGTGCAGACTACTTTACGCACTTGAATTAAACCCCATTTTCCCAGAGCGAGGCTTATATATTTATGCTATCTATAAACAGCAGTGAAGAGAAAGGTTTACCTTGTCTTAGACCGAATGCTTTGTCATACACATTCCAGAAGACTTTGTATCTTTGAAGTATTTTTTACATAAACTTGAACACTTGAATATTAAGCTTTTAGCATTTTTAAATATGTATTTTCAATTACTGCCTTTCTGATTGAGCTGATGGTGTCCACAATGCATCATATAATAAAACGCTGTTAAATTATATGTCATATCTACATTCGAAACCCGATTGCATAACACCGTCATAAATAAGTATACTAAGAAATTTGTGTATGGTGTGATTAATAAACAAAAATGCAATTCGCTGTTATTTTCACTGAGTGAAAACACTGAAATCGAATCTTCTTTCACTTATAAAATTGTATATTCAATTGAAAGCATATAATAATGATGACACATCAGAAGTATGTTTGTAAAGTACAACTTCAATTGTGTGGCGTTCTTTTTAATATTTAAATTATATAAAAAATCACAGTCTTTAAAGAATGATCTATATATTCACGCAATTCCACAACAATAATCATATACACTGAAGAAATTTGTTTTTGCAAAAGGTTTTCTGCTATATATGGTGACAATCTTCTGTTTTATGTTGAGGGTTAAAACAATTATCAAGACTCGAATGATTTCCCTAAGGATTTACAGCGAATGTAGTTTAAAGATATTTATTTCTTATGGAAATTACAATTAATACAGATCATACTCAATAGAAGCAGAAAAGGATTGAAACGAAAAGATCAAGTTCTTATATAGTTTCTCTCCTTAGGAATAATATTTACACATGGAAGTGGCAGTGTTTAAAGACTACAAATGTAATGATAAATGCCAGAAGTAAGAAAACGTGATATAAACATTAAAAAAGTTAAAAACATAATAATGTGAGGTTAACAAGCTAGGATGAAGGATTTTGACTATGAGTCAAAGGCAAATAAATGCAACGTCGAGTCGGGATCGGATTGTTATGAAAAACGCTTAGATTCAATGATGTACTGTTGAACACAAAGAAAGATTTTAGAGTTATCATCATCGTTAAGGCATGTTTTGCCAAAAAGAAGCGTATCAAGGTCTACAGGACTTATAATTCCCAAGATATCATTCATTAATTTTGTCCGTATTACGCTATAATATGAACATTTGAAGAAGAAGTGAAAGTTTGACTCAATTTCTCCATAGCGATAGAGTGGGGAATCAATAATATTTTTTGCGTAAAAGTGCTCATTAAGGGAACTGGATTAAGTCCTTAATCGCGTGTGACTTGAGAATGACGTTTACCTATGTAATAGTACGATGGTGTTATAACTTTATTTTCGTTAAGTTTAGATTAAAATGCATTTAACGATTCACAGCGGATGTAGTCCTCTCATCATTTTATAATCATCAATTCATTGTTATGATTTAATCATGGCTCTGTTAGCCATAAATATGTGAATATCACGAGTGACATAGTTTGTTTGGGCGTAGATTCATTCATTTGGTTCAAGCATTTTGATAAAATGAATATCTCAGGAAACGCAACGGAAACTATCAGCTTCGCAAACCAGCTAAATACAGTGATAAAAGTGTTTGCTTTCCTCGAAATGCCGTTAGTAGCGTCGTCGATTTTCGGCAATGTGCTAATAATGATAGTGGTTGCGAGGGACAAACTAACTACAACCAGTATTTTGTTCGGAATACTTGCAGGCGTAGATTTGATAGTCACATGTCTTGGGCCGCTGTTTCATGTGATGGCATGGTTTAGTTCCGCAGCGTCTAAATATCTTTCTTCAATCCTAATATATACTAATTTCTTAGGGAATATTTTTTCGGCACTGTCGATGTGGACACTTGTTCTCATAACCATTGAGCGATTTTTAAGTGTCACGATACCGTTTAATGTAAAAGAGGCGGTTACTGTACGAAGGGTGATACTTGCGGAGATTGCGACATCTATCGCTGTTGTGGTGGTACAATACCTGCGATTTTTCATCGCAGTCGTACAAGAAGAACAAAATGGTTTATTGTTTTCGTATCCAAGAAGTGAAACATGGATTTTATTCTATGATATTTCTGACTGGGTATGTTTTTTTGGGATTCCATTTTTTGTCATAATAACAGCGAGTGTAGTGATATGGATAAAGCTTCGCAAATCGTTTGGACAGAGACAAAATCAATCCGACAGGTTCCGCTCAGTGACGACAAATCTTCTAATGGCCAATTTAACATTTATTTTAACAAAACTTCCTTTCAGGTTAATCGATGTGCTTCAGTTTTATGTAAGCGTATTCAGTTCGTTAAATGTGTTTCAAGTGTATACCATCTTATACACAACCATTTACCTTATGCACCTTAGTCACGCTCTTAACTTCTACGTGTATATTTTGAGTGGTCAGAAATTCCGGGAGAGCGTAAAAAGTTTATTCTCGAGCTTGAACATCGGTAAATTATAATATAGTTTTAATTGCTAATGTTTAATTCGTTTCCTTTTTTTAAGGCGTAACAATATGTTTGTTACAGGTTACATCGCTAACAGTAGGGTGGGTAGAGTAAGGTGAAATAAACCATTTAAGCATACAGTTATTGGTCAAAATAACGATTGTATAACGAAAAACGTATTTTAAACGTCGGAAAAAACATTTAACACCATTAACAATACGTTATTAAATGATTGATATAAAGAAATTTATTCGACCAAAAAATAATCAGTACAGTCCTCAACCGATATCACTATTTATACCATAAATAACAGTTTAGTGGTTCGGGCAATTTTTTCTAGAGTAAGTCGGTTACCTGAAACAAACATATGGTTTACGACCTATGCGTTCTTTCCGTCAAATCTCTTCTCAAAGAGTATTTATGTTTCATAAAGTATAATCGTTGATTTTGCTCTCAAGGGGCCCGTGTTTGGATCCTATCGATGGTAAATTAGATTTGAACCTTCTACTTGATTTACAATTATTTCCGATTTCCCCAAAAATCTATTTTATTTTGAATAAATACATTTAATGATTAAATGAGTTTTCAAAAACTCGAAAATCGGCGCAGTCCCAGTATTCGATCTTAAGTATGTACAATATACTATATTTTGCTCTTGTATTAACATATGATGTTAGTGTATTGTTATTGAGTGAACAGATATAAAAGAAAACATCAACTTGTTTGTTTTTTTGGTTTTGTACCGCTATTGTTAAAGCTGTAGATTGTAAAGAAATTGCATTTTTATTATCATTTTTGTGCTGTAAATTGTCACTTCATTTTGTTTTGTCAATCTCATATGTATTTCTGACACCACAATACGTACGGAAGTTGTAGTTCTAGGTTTGATTCACTGTTCTTGTTGTATTTACAATAATATACTTTACAAAACACATTGGGAAATGTCCATTATTCAATTATATGGTAAATATCATTATTTTTCTGGAAGACAATTGTGTTGTAGGTATTTTCATATATATATATANCTTCGTATATTAAACCATGAAAACCAAACTGGAACATACTTTTTAAAATATAATTTCGATGTTTTGTGACTGATATCAGTTTTTTTTACATGGCCATTCATTCAAAGTTTTATCTTAAATGAACAATTTACGAATCATGCTAAGTTTTTTCAAATATTGCTCATATTCATCAAAGCTCTGTAATTGTGCATTTCATGTAATGTTATTTGGAATCTATCTCAGATTAATTGCGATGAACTGGAATGTGTTCTATATGATGCTGAGTTCTGAACAAGAGGGGGATAATCTGATACTTGTATTTAATCCATGCCATCGTTCCCCTAAGATTGCAATTATGTCGTTCTGATGAATATTGAACGAATGAGTAATTTAATTGTAATTAAATTGAATTGCTTAACTCTGATATTGACGCTTTCAGTTAAATTGCAATTTTATGGGGTTCATATTGATGGACACAATTTTGCTTTGAATGTATAGTTGTATAAGTGTTGTGCTGATTGTAGAGGCAATGTGTTGCTTGCCGAATTAAAAAAAAAGGACAAGAAGAAGGTAACAGAATGTGTTCTTCTTGACGATGTTTCTCGATTTATATTATTCCTATGTGTCGTATTTATATACTTATATGGTTGCCATTGTCTTTTATATTTTATTCATATTTATACATGTTGTTTGTTATTATAGTAGAAATAAACTATTTAAGAGCAGTTTCATTTATACTAGGTTTCATTGGTATTTCAGGCTAAAATCAATTTAGCAAGTATTGTCATCCCAAAGAGTACATAGTATAGTATTTAAATAGCATGTTAATATTTTATATCGGACAATTCTAGAGCTATGGACGTTTACATATTTTATAAAATATGGAAAGTTATGGAAATAAAAACACATTTATATTACCTTAGGTTAGTTCAGTTAATTGTATTTGTTCTGAACAAGAGAGGGATCCTCTGATACTTGTATTTAATCCATGCCATCGTTCCCCATAAGTTTGCAATTATGTCGTTCTGATGAATATTGAACGAATGAGTAATTTAATTGTATTAAAATTGAATTGCTTAACTCTGATATTGATGATTTCAATTTAATTGCAATGTTATTGGGTTAATGTTTCTTGACACAAGTGTGTTATGTGATTTGTTTTGAATGTATAGTTTTATAAGTGTTTTGCTGAATTGTAGAGGCAATTGTCGCTTGCCTTTTTAAAAAAACGAAAATAGAAAGGTAAACTAATTTGTTCTTCTTGACGATGTTTCTCGATTTATATAATTCATATTTGTCGTATTTAATTTAAATATATGGCTGCAATTGGCTTTTATCTTGTATTCATATTTTTATATGATGTTTGTTATTATAGTGGAAATAAACTCTTAAAAAGCAGTCACACGTTTAGTTAGTTTCATTGGCATTTCCGGTTAAACTCAATTAAGCAAGTAGTGTCATCCCGAAGAGTACATAGAATAGTTTTTAAATACCATGTTAATATTTTATACCGGAGATTCTATAGCTATGAGCTTTTACAATATTAACAAAATGTGAAAAGGTATGAAATAAAATTAAAAAAAAACCCATTCATATTGCCTTTTGTTAGATTCAGTTCATTTAATATTTTCTGAACAAGAGGGGATCATCTGATACTTGTATTTTATCCATGCCATCGTTCTCCATAAGATTGCAATTATGTCGTTGTGATGAATATTAAACGAACGAGTAATTCAATTGTGTAATTAAATTTAATTGCTTAACTCTGTTATTGATGTTTTCAGTTTAATTTCAATGTTAGGGAGTTCATGTTTATTGAAATATGTGTGTTTTGTGATTTGTTTTGAATGTATAGTTGTATAAGTGTTGTTCTGTATTGTAAAGGCAATGTGTCGCTTGCCGTATTAAAAAAGCGACAAGAGGAAGGTAACAAAATTTGTTTTTCTTGGCGATGTTTCTTGATTTATATTATTCCTTTTTGTCGTATTTATATACTTACGTAGTTGGCATTGTCTTTTATCTTTTATTCATATATATACATGTTGTGTGTTATTATAGTGGAAATACACTATTTAAAAGAAGTTTCATTTATACTTAGTTTCATTGGCATTTCCGGCTAAAATCAATTTAGCAAGTGTTGTCATCCCGAGGAGTACATAGAAGAGTATTTAAATAACATGTTCATATTTTATACCGAAAATTCTCGAGCTATGGACTAACAATTTTATTAAAATGTAGAAATGTATGAAATCAAAAAATAATAAAACACATTTATATTACCTTAGGTTAGATTCAGTTAATTTTATATGTTCTGAACAAGAGAGGGATCATCTGATACTTGTATTTAATCCATGACATCGTTCCCCATAAGGTTGCAATTATGTTGCTATGATGAATATTGAACGAATGAGTAATTTAATCGTAATTAAATTGAATTGCTTAACTCGGATATAGATAATTTCAGTTTAATTGCAATGTTATGGGGTTCATGTTTCTGGTCACAAATGTGTGTTGTGATTTGTTTTGAATTTTTAGTTTTATAAGTGTTTTGCTGTATTGTATAGGCAATTTGTCGCTTTCCGTATTTAAAAAACCACAAGAGGAAGGTTACATTATTTGTTTTTCTTGACGATGTTTCTCGATTTATATTATTTATATGTGTCGTATTTAAATTAACTATCTGGCTGCAATTGGCTTTTATCGTTTATTCATATTTATACATGTTGTTTTTTATTATAGTGGAAATAAACTCTTAAAAAGCAGTCTCATGTATAGTTAGTTTCATTGGCATTTCCGGCTAAACTCAATTTAGCAAGTGTTGTCATCCCTTAAAGTATGTAAATAACATGTTAATTTTATATACCGGGACATTTTCGAGCTTATGGCTTTAACAATTTTAACAAAATGTGGAAATGTATTAAATGAAAATAACATATTTTTTTAATTTTTTTACTTCCTTAGGTTAGATTCTGTTTATTTAATTTGTTTTGGCAATTGTTTTTAACAATTAAATGCTTATATCGTGAATGTCTTACCAAAGAGGGTTTGTATAAATATTGTATGTTAAACCTTTCTTCAACTCGTCGGATAAATTCAAGTGATTTACCACATAAGGCATGCCTGCAATTATTCGATTGCTTTTATACCAGCAGATACACTAAACCCTTCAGAAATATGCTCTAATTTCGAAGTATACACAGTGATAGAGGGCAATTAAACGTGTATGTGACACGTTATTTAACAAGTTATTTACTTTTGAGTTTTGTCACATGCATGGCGCGCTGTATATCCCATCAACATGAACATTTGAGAAATGATATTTCAATATTGTCAGATTAACGATAAAGTCGATGGCAGCTCTTACGGCATTGTCCTCGTATTTTGAAGTGTGACGTACAGTACGAATTGGTCTTTAGCTTTTAGTGTTTGGACGCAGGTCTTACAAACAACATATGGTACATGTTTGCGACTATCAATTGTTAATGTGTAAATGGAGAAGCGTCAGTTGTATGATGCATCAATTCGAAAATGTAACTTTGAGTGTGACACAAACCTTCATGGACAAACGTATTGAATGCAAAACCATTTCCCAACATAGTGAACAATTTTGGAAGTTATTGTTAAAATCGCCTGTTGAGAAGTTACTGTTCGAAAAAACTGGATTCAGATCATATTTGCCCGTTGACCTCAGGATTTTGACCTTTGAGTGAGGGACAAAGGTCTAGCGCGTGATACTCCATCACAACATGATGAACATTTGTGGTAAGTTATTTCCGCATGACGAATAAAGATACAATCAATACAAGATTAACCGTGGCTTATTTGACATTATACCTAAACGGGTGACGTTGTTCTTTGAGCTAAAGACATGGGGTTTTCCCGCCAAACATCCTCGTGACATTAGGAAACTACGAGTCATTATAAAATTGCGTGATACATGATGAAGTTTAAGTCTGGACAAGCTCGGACGGTCGCACATCCGGGCTCACGGACGGACGGAGATACGAACGGGTATACACCGAATCTTTATTGTCACAATTGTATTGAGCTAACCACAAGCGGGTTCAACAATTTAGTTTCGCATCGATCATCATCACGTGGTTTGTAATGACGGTATGGATTTTTAGAAAATCAATCAAATCTCTTCTATTCACTTAAAACAAAATGTACACATGTTTTAAATTCAACAGAAATATAAGAATGTTTCAACTGATATTCAATTACATAATATATCGATACAATTTGTTTTTGTAGAACTACCGCTTTAAAGGTTAAAATTTATTCTTACAATATTAAGTGTGTAAGGGAACAATTAACGACTTCGATGCAACGACACACAAGGTACCTTGTAATTAAATCCATACATTTATAACAATAGCTTGGCTATGCAAGACAAAGGATCGAGAAATTTAATATTTAAATCAAAACTCGAACATGACAATATGAAATTCTATAGGTCAACATGGTCATGCTATTAACGCGATTCAATTTTATTTATTCATCATGCTGAACATTAATTATTAAATAAAAGAAATTTAACAAATCCTTCACTTACTTAGTGATTATCAAGCCTTCTCCCAGCTTGTGATTATCAAGCCTTCACCCAGCTTGTGATTATCAAGCCTTAATTTAGTGATTAGCAAGCCTTCACTTAGTTAGTGATAATCAAGAAACCTTTTCTAAGAGAAAAACAAAACAAATTTCAGTTGAATATTTTAGTGATTTGCCTTTCGCAACCATTATAGCCTTTTGGATGCGCACATATATGACTTTCAACTCTCCCGTAGCCCCGATGCTGCGTCCATGTCAACACTACTGGGTGTTTCGTCGCTTTGACCATTGTATAAGCGCTCATTGAAGTCCTTGGCGTCTGTGACGGCAATATGTGAGGACTCAGCACTCCTTTCGTATTTGCCTAGTAAACTAGCGAAGATTTGGACGAAATATTGCAATTCCGAACTTTTTACTTGATAATGAAAAATAATTAATTTAGATAAGATCTTGTGCTGTAGGGATAAGGGAATTGGAGTAGAAGAACCTGGAGGAAATCCCATCGGTCAGGTATTGTGACCGCCGACTAAACTCAAAGGCGCCGGGATTGAACATTTAATGTGGTAAGCAGCGCGAGTACCAACCGATGCGCTAACCGGATAGCCTATTACCAACCGGTACGCTTACCGGACAGCCGAGTACCCACCGATGCGCTAACCGGACAGCCGAAAACCAACCGATGCGCTTACCGGACAGCCAAGTACCAACCGATGCGCTTACCGGACAGACGAAAATCGTGGCCCGGGGTACCTCATCTCCTCAACAACATCCGTATGTGTCTACGTGAGACCGCGTTCGGAAGTAAGAATCAAAAGCGCGAGTTTCATGCTGATTGCAAGTACCTGTAACAAATTTTTAACTCAAAGCTTTCAATTGACGATTAAGGATAGTGCGAGGATCTTCAGTAAGAGAAGAAGGGGCAAATTCACATTTGAGCTAAATGGTATCTCATTTGTTTACGACGATTTACTGTCTGAAGTAAATCCCTGTTGACTTCTTTGTTGATTATATGGCATTCTAAAATTGCCTGTAGGATTCCTCGAACTTGCAGAGGTAAAGAGACCCCTCATACTGCTGCACCTTCTACAGCGCCACGGATTGCTGCGCCTCGTGCAAGGCGCTAAGAAACGTAAGACCACATCTGTCAGATTACGAACATATGTAAGCATAAATTAAATTGTCTTGTAATTTGCTTTTAAGTGAAATTAAACGCCATTGTATTTCTACTGTAAAAACACATACTGTTGAGTCCGAATGATATATCTTTTTTTATAGTATTATTTTCTAAGCTGGAGTAATTTCTCACTGAAAGAATATCTTTTAAGATGATACACATCATCGTTTGTTTTGTTTTCACTTTACTCTTTGCATCTTGAAAAAGATGAATGAATAACCATAATTGCTGATTGTCGTTAACGTATCACACACTAAATTTCCAAAGAACGTTTAAATCGCTTACTTATTCAATTGTTCAAAGGGAACACTTATTGGTATATTTCCTTAGTATAAAAAGGCAATATATATGGCAGATTATTTGGATTTGTTTGAAGTTCCATCGATGGTTAACCTTTCTGTAAATCGCCTATCATGCAGAACAGATCTGGAGTTAATATGTTATCGCCAAAGATGTATCCAAAGTCGAAATTGATTGGCACTATATCGTGAAATTTTATAACAAAATGTAAAAGACGCCACATTAATGACTGAATCTCAATACAACTTGCTCAGAATGTGTATCTTGACATTATGTAAGCCGAGTTTGATTCTAGGTCACGTGCGTCCAAAAAATAGGTCGCCAGGTCAAATCTTGGAAAAACCCTGTTACCTCTCAAGAAGCCTAGTTGATGACCCATTCGTGGTCCGAATAAAAATCGTAACAATATCATTCCGAGTTCAAATCTAGCTCACATGCATCCGAAAACTATGTCACCTGATCAAAACGGTAACATACCGAATTCCTAGAGATTGTTTTCTTTAACAAATGTTTTATATATTCACGCATTTCCAGTAATTATTTACACTGCAGAGAATCTTCTGTTTTATGTTGAGGGCTACAACCATTATCAAGACTTGAATGATTTCCCTTATGATTTACAGCGGATGACCTCCTCGCAACATTTAAAGGCCCTATAAAGGTGACGAGCCGTAATTATTTACCGATTTTTTTCATAATTTATTTGTAAAGGTTATAAAAAACAATATATATATGTGCTATTAGACATTACCATAACAAATGAGCAATACAACTTGTTTTGAGCTCAAAATACAGTGTCCTCCAAGTCAATTGTGTTTACAAACAATCAGTTTATTTACATCGCTGTTTACTCGGGAAAGTGAAAGTGAAAGTGACTCAGGTCACCAAAATATATCGTTGATTTTCAACGTTTTCTGGTATCTCTCACAAAGTAGGTCTCTTCTAAATGGTTAAAACGTTTGTAGTGATCTAATAAGTTACTTTCTGCTGGTAAAAGGTTGTTAAAATAGAATTAAAATTGAATTTTCTTTCGGCTATTTTTAGCATACGTCACCGCTTTGAGGCTACACACCACGTTAGTTGCAAAGTTGTAAACATTTCTTCCAATTATGAAACGGGTATATCTTGTATATTGTCGGCAATGTGCTAATAATAATAGTGGTTTCGAGGGACAAAATAACTACAACCAATATTTTGTTCGGAATACTTGCATGCATTGATTTGATAGCGACAGGTGGCCCACTAGGGGAAATCATTTCATGGTATAGTTTCGCGGCGGAAACATATTTTGCTTCAATCTACAGGTATCTTTATTTCTTATATAATACTTTAGCGGCACTGTCGATGTGGACACTGGTTGTCATAAACACGGAGAGATTTTTAAGTGTCACGATACCGTTTACTGTTAAAGAGGTTGTAACGGTACCAAAGATAATACTTGTGGAGATTGCGACATCTATCGTTGTTGCGGTGGTACAATACCTGCGAACCTCGTCGCAGTCGAACTTAAAGTACATCACGGTGTATTGTATGCGTATCCAAGAAGTGATACATGGCTGAGATGCGACTTTATTTCTGACTGGGTATGTTTTTTTGGGATACCATTAATTGTCATAATTACAGCGAATGTAGTGACATGGATAAAGCTTCGCAAATTGTTTGGACATAGACAAAATCAATCCGACATGTTCCGCTCAGTGACGACAAATCTTCTAATGGCCAATTTTACATTTCTTTTAACACACATTCCTTTCAGGATTTTCAATGTGCTTGTTGCTTACGTTTTCGACAACAGTTCGTTTAAATTGTTTCACTTGAAAACCATCGTATGCGTAAACAATTACCTTCAGTACCTTAATCACGCTCTTAACTTCTTTGAGTGGTCAAAAATTCCGAGTAAAAAAGTTTATTCTCGAGCTTGACAATCCGTAAAATATAATATAATTTTAATTGCTTATGTTGAATTCGTTTCCTGTTTTTTTTTAAGGCGTTACAATAGGTTTGTTTCAGGTTACATAGCTCATAGTAGGGTAGGTAGGGTAAGGTGTAATAAATCATTAAACATACAGTTATTGGTCAAAATAACGATTGTAAAACGGAAAATATGTTTTAAACGTCGGCTAAAAACATTAAACATCATAATAAATACGTTATTAAATGATTGATATAAAGAAATTAATTCGACCAAAAAATAATCATTACAGTCCTCAAGCTCACTATTTATAGCATAAATAACAGTTTAGAGGTTCGGGTAATTTTTCTAGAATAAGTCGGGTGACCTGAAACAAACATATGGTTTACGACCTATGTGTTCTTTCCGTTAATCTATTCTCAACGAGTATTTATGTTTCATAAAGTATAATCGTTAATTTTTCGCTCAAGGGGCCCGTGTTTGGATCCTGTCGATGGTAATTTGTAGATTGTAACCTTTTACTTGATTTATATTTTATAATTATATTCGAGTTTTCTTAAAACTTTTTTTTTAGTAAATATATTTTGTGATTAAATGAGTTTTCAAAAACTCGAAAATCGGCGCAATCCCAGTATTCTATATTAAGTATGTACTATATACTATATTTTGCTCTTGTATTAACATATGTTGTTAGTGTATTGTTAATGAGCGAAGAGATTTAAAAGAAAACATCAACTTGTTGTATTTTTTTGTACCGCAATTGTATTGTTGTTGCTTACTGATGAACTAGGAGTATGAGCTTAAGCCTGTTTATTTTTACTTAACACCGTGCTTTCAGTAACAATACATCTGTCCAGAGCTCTTAAAAGCTAATTCTCTTTTATTTTTGTTGAACAGCAGTTTCAGCGAGGGCAAATTTACATCAATACATGCTGTTCGATAATCGGAATTGTATATGGGTAAGTACTGCAACTAACAAAATTATATTTGCATATTATTTAAGTATAAACGTATTATTTGTATTTTCTGGTTTAATGCTATAAATATGTTTACAGTTTAAAGGCTTTTTAAGTCAAATGCCGAGTGCATAACATAATATGTTTGCTGATATTTACAACAAAAAATTGGATTAAACAACGTTTCATAAAACAAAATACAAAGTCAATTATGTGTTTTCGTTCATAAATAACTCTATATATATGTGTCGTGTTCTAAGAAAACTGGGCCTTATGCTTGTTCGTTAAGTGTCATCCCAGATTAGACCGTGCAGTCCGCATAGGCTAATCAGGGAGGACACTTTCCGCCTAAATTTGATTTTTGCTAAGAACCTTGATTTAAGCGAAAAATGTCATAAAAGCGGAAATTGTCGTCCCTGATTAGCCTGTGCGGACTGCACAGGCTAATCTGGGATGACAATTTACGCACAAGCACAATGCCCAGTTTTCTCAGAACACGACACATATTTCTAAAAGTGACACTTTAAATACTTTCTATCAATTATATAAAGTATGACATGCTCTCATATTCATTCTCAAGTGAAGATAACAGTAGAAACCAATACCCATATCACACAATCATACATGCAAAACGAGATAAATGAACACGATGAGAAAGGATATTGATGTTGAGTTTTAGTGACATCAAATAAAGCACACGTTTGTCTTCTGACCACTCTCAGCAAATGAATTATTATTATATTTTACCATATTTGTATAGCGCTCTTTTCACACATAATTGTGCGTTCAAAAGCGCTTAACATGTTCTTCACTTTCATATTCAAACTGTAAATACCTATTCGTTGTATACTTTGATAGTGATCTTCACGTATTTTCGACGATGCTAGGTATAATAGATTAAGTTAGAATGTAATATTGGAATGGTTTGTTGGATTGTGTGGTTTCCGTGTTTGTTTTGGTGTGGTGACATATAAACACTTGTGTACTAAAAATGTAATGATTGACTGGCTAGATCTACACGATGAAGTATATGCCGTCGGTATGCTATAAGCAGTAATTTACAGATCACAACACGCCATGAAGGTACGGAAATTAACATTTAAATTTATCGATTTGAGAGGGTTCAAAATTTCTTAAAGTAATAGTTTCCATGGAATAAAATGGATGTTGTCAATGTTGCAAGAAACAAAAGATAACTTTTGTGAATCTAGCATAGCGGTTGGCGATATAATTGACAGCTTTGTGATAAATGTTCTTTCAATCAGTAATGTTTATACTGGAGCAGGATAAGACAAGTGAGTGAGGCGAAACAACTCATTCAGCGGATTAATATTGAACGGTAGTGCTATTTGTTATTGTTTATGTTACACATGTACATAAATACTGTCTGTATGGTTGCCTTTGTCTTTTATCTTTTATTCATATGTATAAATGTTGTTTGTTATTATAGTTGACATAAACTCTTAAAGAGCAGTCTCATGTATACTTAATTTCATTGGCAATTCCGGCTAAACTCAATTAAGCAAGTGTTGTCATCCCGAAGAGTACATAGAAGAGTATTTAAATAAAATTTTAATATTTTATACCGGAAATTCTCAAGCTATGAACATTTACATTTTTTACAAAATGTGAAAAGGTATGAAACAAAATAAAACAAACAACATTCATATTACTTTAGGTTAGTTCAGTTAATTTAATATGTTCTGAACAAGAGGGGGATCATCTGATACTTGTATTTTATCCATGACATCGTTCTCCTAAGGCTGCAATTATGTCGTTGTGACGAATATTAAACGAATGAGTAATGTTATTGTGTAATTAATTTGAATCGCTTAACTCTGATATTGATGTTTTCAGTTTAATTGCAATTCTATGGGGTTCATATTGATTGACACACGTCTTTTGTTTTGAATGTATAGTTGTATAAGTGTTGTGCTGTATTGTATAGGCAATTTGTCGCTTGCCGAATTAAAAAAAAAAGGGACAAAAGGAAGGTAACCGATTTTGTTCTTCTTGACGATGTTTCCCGATTTATATTACTCCTATTTGTCGTATTTATATACTTATACGGTTGCAATTGTCTTTTATCTTTTATTCATATTTATGCATGTTGTTTGTGATTATAGTGGAAATAAACTATTTAAGAGCAGTTTCATTTATACTTAGTTTCATTGGCATTTCCGGCAAAAATCAAATTAGCAAGTGTTGTCATCAAGAAGAGTACATAGTAGAGTTTTAAATAACATGTTCATATTTTATATCGGAAAATTCTTGAGCTATGGACTTTAACAATTTTTCTGATACTTGATTGAATCCATGACATCGTTCCCCATAAGGTTGCAATTATGTCGTTCTGATGAATATTGAACGAAGGAGTAATTTAATTGTGTCATTAAATTGACTTGCTTTACTCTGATATTGATGTTTTCAGTTTAATTGCAATGTTATTGGGTTCATGTTTATTCACACAAGTTTGTTTTGTGATTTGTTTTGATTTTATAGTTTTATAAGTGTTGTGCTGTATTGTATAGGCAATGTGTCGTTTGCCGTATTAAAAAACGACAAGAGGAAGGTTACAGAATATTTGTTCTTCTTGACAATGCTTCTTGATTTATGTTAGTCATGTGATATATGTGTCGTATTAAATTATGAACCTTTATGGCTGCCATTTTCTTTTATCCTTTATTCATATGTATACATGTTGTTGTTATTATAGTGGAAATAAACTCTTTAAAAGAAGTTTCATTTATATTTAGTTTCATTGGCATTTCCGGCTTAATTAATTTAGCAAGTATTGTCATCCCGATGAGTACTTAGAAGAGTAGATTCTATTAAAACAAAATGTTAATATTTTATACCGGAACATTCTCGAGCTATAAACTTTTACATATTTAACAAAAATGCGGAAAGGAAGGGAAAAAAAACACATTCATATTACCTTAGGTTAGACTCAGTTAATTTTATATGTTTCGAACAAGAGAGGGGTCATCTGATACTTGTATTTAATCTATGACATCGTTCCCCATAAGGATGCAATTATGTCGTTCTGATGAATATTGAGCGAATGAGTATTTTATTTGTTATTTTATTGAATTGCTTAACTCTGATATGGATAATTTCAGTTTAATTGCAATGTTATGTGGTTCATATTTCTTGACACAAATGTGTTTTGTGATTTGTTTTGAATTTGTAGTTTTATAAGTGTTTTGCTGTATTGTATAGGCAATTTGTCGCTTTCCGTATTTAAAAAACCACAAGAGGAAGGTTACCTTATTTGTTTTTCTTGACGATGTTCATTGATTTATATTATTCCTATGTGTCGTATTTATATACTTATATGGCTGTCATTGTTTTTTATCTTTTATTCATATGTTTACATGTTGTTTGTTAGTATAGTGGAAATAAACTCTTTAAGAGCATTTGCATTTATACTTAGTTTCATTGGCATTTCCGGCTAAAATCAATTTAGCAAGTGTTGTCATCCCGAAGAGTATGTAACAAACATGTTAATATTTTATTCCGGGACATTTGAGTCGTGTTCTGAGAAAACTGGACAAAATGCTTGTGCGTAAATTGCCATCCCAGATTAGCCTGTGCATTCCGCACAGGCTAATCAAGGACGACAATTTCCGCTTTAATTTTTTATTTAATTACTTATTATTTTATTTTTCGTTTAAATGATGTCTCTTCTTAGCGAAAATCCAGTTTAGGCGAAAATGTTCGTCCCGGATTAGACTGTGTGGACTTCACAGGCTAATCTGGGATGATACTTTACGCACATGCATTTTGCCCAATTTTCTCCGAACGCGACACATTTTCGAGCTAAGGACTTTTACAACTTGAACAAAATGTGGAAAGGTATGAAATGAAAATAACAAAAAAAAAACTATTAATATTTCCTAAGGTTAGATTCAGTTAATTTAATGTGTTTTGGCTATTGTTTTTAACAATTAAATGCTAATATTGTGAATGTCTCACCAAAAAGGTTTTGTATACATATTGTAGGATTAAACTTTCTTCAACTCGTCGGATAAAATCAAGTGATTGACCACATAAGGCATGCCTGCAATTATTCAATTGCTTGTATACCGGAAGATAAAATAAACCCTTCAGAAATATGCTCTAATTTCGAGTACACAATGATAGAGGGCAATTTATCTTGTATGTTACAAGTTATTTAACAAGTTATTTACTTAAGAGTTTTGTCACATGCATGGCGCGCTGCATGTCCCATCAACATGAACATTTGAGAAATGGTATTTCAATATTGTCATATTAACGATAAAGTCACTGTCAGCTCTTACGGCATTGTCCTCATATTTTGAAATGTGACCGTACAGTACGAATTGGTCTTTAGTCTTTAGTGTTGGGACGCAGGTCTTACACACAATATATGGTAAATATGTGTGGCTATCAATTTTAAATGTGTAAATGGTGAAGAGACAGTTGTATGATGCATCGATTAAAAAACGTAACCTTGAGTGTGACACAAATCTTCAATGATAAATTGAATGCAACACCATTTCCCAACATGGTGAACAATTTTGTGAGCAATGTTTTTGTAAAAATCACCTGTTGAAAAGCTACTGTTCAAAAAAGCTGTATTCAGCTCATAATTGATCGTTGACCTTAGGATTTGACCTTTGAGCGAGGGACAAAGGTCTAGCGCGTGCATCTCAATCTCAACATGATAAACATTTGTGGTAAGTTATTTCTGCATGACGAATAAAAATACATTCAAGACAAGATAAACCATGGCTTATTTGTTATAAGTTTACCCGCAAAATATTCTCGTGACATTATGAAAATATGTGTCATTTTAAAATTGCGTGATACATAATAAAGTTACAACCTGGACAAGCTCGGACGGTCGCATGTCCGGGCTCACGAACGGACGAAGATACGAACGGATATAAACAAATCTTTATTGTCACAATTGTATTGAGATAACCACAAGAGCGGGCTCAACAATTTAGTTTCGAATCGTTCATTATCATGTGGTTTGTAATGACGGTATGGATTTTTTAAACATCAATCAAATCTCTTCTTTGAGCTTAAAGGAATAGGTACACATGTTTTAAATTCAACAGAAATATATTTATGTTTCAACTGATCATTATTATTTTTGTAGAACTACCGCTTAAAAGCTAATAATTTATTCTTAAAATATTAAGTGTATAAGGGAACAATTAACGCCTTCGGTGCAACGAACTGGTGGCACACTAATCTGCAATTTATCCATTCACATCCGGATAAAACGTGCTGAACGTTCCACAACACACACAAGATAGCTTGGTTATGTATAAGATCCAAACATATACATTGTATAATAAAAGCTTGTCTATTCAAGGCAAAGGCTCGAGAAATTTAATAGTTTAATCAAAACTCGAACATGACAAAATGTAATTCTATAGGTTGGCATGGTCATGCTTTTAAAGCGATTCAAATTAATTTTCTCGTCGTGCTGGACATTCATTATTTTATAAAATAATTTAAACAAATTCCTCACTAAGTTAGTGACTATCAACCCTTCACTCAGTTAGTGACTAGCTAGCCTTCACATAGTTAGTGATTATCAAGCCTTCACTTAGTAAGTGATTAGCAAGCCTTCACTTAGTTATTGATTATAAAGCCTTCACTTAGAAAGTGATTAGCAAGCCTTCACTAAGTTTGTGATAATCAAGACTTCATTCAGTAAGTGATTTTGAAGCCTTCATTCTGTTATTTATTATCAATCCTTCGCTTAGTTAGTGATTAGCAAGCCTTCACTTAGTAAGTGATTATCAATCCTTCTTTGGAAGTGATTATCAAGCCTTTATTCAGTTAGTGATTATCAAGCCTTTATTCAGTAAGTGATTAGCAAGCCTTCACTTAGTAAGTGATTGGAAAGCCTTCATTCAGTTAGTGATTATCAAGCCTTCACTCAGTGATTATCAAGCCTTCACTTAGTAAGTGATTAGCAAGCCTTCGTTCAGTAAGTGATTAGCAAGCGTTCATTCAGTAAGTGATTATCAAGCCTTCATTCAGTAAGTGATAAGCGAGCCTTCACATAGTTAGTGATTATCAAGCCTTCGTTCAATAAGTGATTATCAAGCCTTCACTTAGTTAGTGATTAGCAAGCCTTCACTAAGTAAGTGATTATCTAGCCTTCATTCAGTAAGTGAGTATCAAGCCTTCATTCGGTAAGTGATATGCAAGCCTTCACTGTGTTAGTGATTATCAAGCCTTCACTTAGTAAGTGGTTAGATAGCCTTCATTCAGTAAGTGATTAGCAAGCCTTCATTCAGTAAGTGATCAGCAAGCCTTCACTTTGTTAGTGATTATCAAGCCTTCATTCAGTAAGTGATTATCAAGCCTTCACTTAGTTAGTGATTAGCAAGCCTTCACTTAGTTAGTGAGTATCAAGCCTTCATTCAGTAAGTGATTATCAAGCCTTCATTCAGTAATATATTAGCAAACCTTCACTTTGTTATTGATTATCAGGCCTTCGCATATTTGGTGATTAGCAAGCATTCAATCAGTAAGTTATTAGCAAGACTTCATTCAGTAAGTGATTAGCAAGCCTTCACTTAGTTAGTGATTAGCAAGCCTTCACTTAATAAGTGATTAGCAAGCCTTCACTAAGTAAGTGATTAGCAAGACTTCACTAAGAAAGTGAGTATCTAGCCTTCATTTAGTAAGTGATAAACAAGCCTTCACTAAGTTATTGATTATCAAGCCTGCGCTATGTAAGTGATAAGCAAGCATTCATTCAGTAAGTGATTAGCAAGCCTTCATTCAGTAAGTGATTAGCACGCCTTCACTTAGTTAGTGATTAGCAAGCCTTCACTAAGTAATTGATTAGCAAGCCTTCACTTAGTTAGTGATTATCAAGCCTTCATTGAGTAAGTGATAAGCAAGCCTTCATTCAGTAAGTGATTATCAAGCCTTCATTCAGTAAGTGATAAGCGAGCCTTCACATAGTTAGTGATTATCATACCTTCGTTCAATAAGTGATTATCAAGCCTTCACTTATCAAGTGATTAGCAAGCCTTCACTTAGTAAGTGATTATCTAGCCTTCATTCAGTAAGTGATTATCAAGCCTTCATTCGGTAAGTGATAAGCAAGCCTTCACTTAGTTAGTGATTATCAAGCCTTCACTTAGTAAGTGGTTAGATAGCCTTCATTCAGTAAGTGATTAGCAAGCCTTCATTCAGTAAGTGATCAGCAAGCCTTCACTTTGTTAGTGATTATCAAGCCTTCATTCAGTAAGTGATTATCAAGCCTTCACTTAGTTAGTGATTAGCAAGCCTTCACTTAGTAAGTGAGTATCAAGCCTTCATTCAGTAAGTGATTATCAAGCCTTCATTCAGTAAGAGATTAGCAAACCTTCAATTAGTTATTGATTATCAAGCCTTCGCTTATTTAGTGATTAGCAAGCCTTCATTCAGTAAGTTTTTAGCAAGACTTCATTCAGTAAGTGATTAGCAAGCCTTCAATTAGTTAGTGATTAGCAAGCCTTCACTAAGTAAGTGATTAGCAAGCCTTCACTAAGTAAGTGAGTATCAAGCCTTCATTCAGTAAGTGATAAACAAGCCTTCACTAAGTTATTGATTATCAAGCCTTCGCTAAGTAAGTGATAAGCAAGCATTCATTCAGTAAGTGATTAGCAAGCCTTCATTCAGTAAGTGATTAGCAAGCCTTCACTAAGTTAGTGATTATCAAGCCTTCATGCAGTAAGTGATTAGCAAGCCTTCACTTAGTTAGTGATTATCAAGCCTTTACTTAGTAAGTGATTAGCAAGCTTTTATTTAGTAAGTGATTATCAAGCCTATGTCGGAAACCTCAGTCCAAAAGTTTCGGCTGTTCTGGTAAGTGCTACTAACGACGAAGAACTAAAGGAATATGAACTGCAGATAAGGGATACGTATCGTGCAAGTGTGTTTGATGACTTGTACAGAGAATGCCTGGCGTTTTCTCGTGGTGAATATGATATGGTGGACCCCATACATCTGCACAATGTCTGGGCGATGTATATTGATGTAGACAGAAATGTTTTCGTAACTGATTATCTTGAGGATATATGTGACCGATATGCCCGTGAGTTTATGGTTGTACATCGGGTGAGCCGAGTTCTGCGGAAATGTGGCCAGTATCAAGACCTAATGCTCCTTTCTGAATGGGAATTTGATGCATATTCGTATTGTGACAGATGTTGCTACGGTCGATCCGCCCGGGAACCCGGCGAAGCGTTGTTTCACACAAGCGAAGACGTCTCCAATATAATAGAGAGGAAATTTGATTACACACTTGTATTAGATGCCGACACGGGCGTACCTTGGGGCGGGGTTTTCGATATGCTAATCATCGCAGCAGCGCATCCAGTGAGTGGTATCATTCAACCGTCAATTAAACTTCATTGCGGTCCAGGGAATACAATGTTCATGCATCTCGAGGCAATGAGACAGAGCATTTATGAACCAATGACAAACGCAATAACCGCTCTGTTTGAACAATCCTCGTACTTCGGAAAAGCGTTTATTAAAAATAAACTGTACATTGACAACGTTATTGGTGCCAAAGATGATCTCATCGAAAGAGTACCAGTGACGTGCTAAGTCATGACACCTTCGAGGCAACGCTGCTGAAGCCATTGTATGCTGGCAGAACTTTTCTGCTAGAAGCACCTAGTCATAATTATGTTACATGGAACATACGTGAAAGACGATGGAACAGGGGTTAAATACTTCTAGCAATATATTTCTGGAAGTACGCATTCGGTAAACCTATGCGATTTCTACAGCAGAAACTTTAGCGGTCGAAATTCAATCAGACCAAAGTCAGGACAGAATCAAAACTAGACTTCGTGACATCTTACATAGCACATTCGGCGCTGAGACAAATGATGATGAAGCCAGCCCTTCTGTTATATATCGTTCTTCACATCAGCGTCCACCTTCGCTACCGATACGCGTCCATCATCATCGTCATGTTCAGTGTACTAATTTTCCCAAAGTTTGCTACTTGTAATCGCGAAAATTACAAGTTTGTATTGTTGTAATCGATAGCGTCAATTCTCCATTTCACGCCTGAAGCACTAGTTTGTTGCGTACGCATTTGGCGTGCACTTTATGCCAACATTTCACTCAATGCAACATGGGTACCCCAGAGAACCGTAGAGAAAAAGTCATTCCAGGAGGGTTGATGGTCGGGACAAGTACGTGTTAGTTATAGACGTGCAATTTCCGAAGGTTGAGGAAAAAAACGAATCCAACGAATATGATAGTATACATCTCTCTAGTAGTGATGGTGCTTCTTCACTTTCGCCTACGGGGACCAAAAGCTTAAGTCTCGATCGTCGTTTTCGTCGAAAAAACCTAGAACAGACATAACTCTTGCTGAACAAGAGAGCATTTGGTATATGAACAACGTGACTTATATAAAAGTATGCAAAAGTAATAAACTAAAACTCTGAGACCCGTCATCTTAAACATAATTTTAGATATATTTACACTGCATAGCAATTTCTCGAAGAGCATACACGCAAGGTAAACATAACTGTATGTATTTAAGTTCAGTGATTGTATTGCTGTCCTCTATATTTTCCAAATGTCCTTTCTTTTGGGAGCTGACTGGTCTAAATAGGAACTGTTAAAGATTTAAATTGCTACTCAGGGAAAAGTCATCTGAAGCAAAGAACGAACAGTTTTCCACAGAGCATAATCGCTTAGTACAAACATCTATACGTACTTAAGTACAGCAATTGCATTGTTGTTCTATATATATTTTAAATATCCTTTCTTGTGGGAGCATGCTGATCACAAGAATGTCTTTTTAACACAATGTGTTTATCATATACAGTACACCAGAACTGTGTTCATGCGTGAATGAGGACCATTTTCTAGACTTAGAAGTCATAGTTGTGTATGTGTCAAAAGTGTGATATTATATTCATATGACTGTGTACATTTGTTTCTGCGAGATTAATTTTGTTTGCTTCGATTTATATTGTAATTTAAATATTTATTATCGTTTCAATTTGCTCATATTAATATTCCATCATCAATATTGTTATATAAACATGTATATGAAGATCTTTTGTAAATTTCACGTCGTACATTTATATAATACAAAAACTAATTATATTTAAACATTTTAGTTCTTGAAATGATAAATTGTCAGTTATACCGTGAGGCTAGATAACCTTATATTTCGTATGGAATAATCAAATGTATATATATTCTTTGTGTTGGTTTATATTGTGTATTTTAACATTTTCTTAGATTGATATTTCTATACAACATTTACAGATTCTTCTTTAGACATATGCATTATAGAATTATATCATCGTCGACTCATATATACCTTTTTATCATATCAGGAGATATGGAGATAACTATTAGGAGATTATTAATTAGAACTATTATTAGAAGAAAAGGATCCTTCATTGAAGGCGAGTGACTGATCGCAAAACACGCCAGCACAACATCAACCACAAGACACGAAATTAACGCAACTGGGGTAACCGGACAATAGTCAATGAACGAACGTTTTGAACTAAAAGTTTCAAAGGCACCAACCCACATACTTATCTAAGAATTATTCACTTAAAAAAAGGCAATGTACACTGCATACACCACGGAAACGATGAACCAGACGCGTACAGACCAAACATTAATTCATTAATTAATTTAATTAATCGTTGACTTGCAAATGAAAAGACACATAAAATAAGTTATAGGAATACTGAACCCAGACATTACCAGGAGATAAACTTTCATCCCTCTTACTTCAGGCAAGTGAATGAATAGCCATACAAGACTTTAAAATACAGACGAAAATACAACATTACCATGATAATTGACTGGGATGATAGCCTTCTAAATGTCAATGCGAAGCAAGTTGAAAGGCATGCCAAACTACATATTTAGCTCAGAAGCAATTATAATTGATATAGAAAAAGCATAGAAAATCACATATCATACACCAATACACTAAAATTATGTAAACTGATTAAAAGAGCTGTCGAAATAAAAATGTTTGCTCGTGATTAATTAAAACCACGTGTGAGTCACATGCCGCCTTAGAGCGAGTGTGTGTGTTCAGATACTAATGTATGCAATAATACCGGATGCTGACGCAACGATATATCGCAAACTTGTCACAATAGTTCTCCCTCTTCCTTCACACATCCCACACATATGCTGTATCTCACAATTGGGCCTGTATGTTTAAGAATTAACAAGCAGATGACGTCTGCCACTTTTGACAAATGGGCTTGCCGGGATAGGCAGATTAGTTTGCATACTTGGTGGCCTTTTTCAAGGAATGAAAGTTTTACCACTCAGTAACATGTTGATCTGTCATTGAATAGCATATCTTTCACCTACACTATTTTATTTGAATTGGCTTATTTATGTTTAATGCATATGAGTATATTGATAATCACTTATATAGGTCGTGTCACTATAACCCTAACTGGGTGCAAGTACCCTGCAATTTGAGGGTTAGACGCATTTAAAGGCTTACGTAAGTGAATGTTTTATGTTTAAAAGAAACGCATAAAATTAAATTTCTAAAAGAAAATCTTCAACTTTCCCTGAGCATGTCATCTTGATAACACCAATAGATATGACAGGCGTGTGACATAACTAACAGATAGTAATGATTGCGTGTCTGAACAGACAGCTGTGAATAAAATTTACATAAATCTCCCGAAATGATTTAAAGCAAACTGCATACGTACCTGCATTGTGCATTGTGCTTTGTGTGCGTTCATCGTTTTTTTTATTGTAACCCATTAAAATGGGATTTTTATGTGCGTGCTTATATTTGATACTATCTATAGGCATTACACATGCCTACTGTAACATAATAACATAAAAAAAAACATTAAATATTGTTCATTACTTTAAAATCGATATTAAGGGCATATATAGTCAATATTCTTGCAATAAAATTGATTTTTTTTAAACAAAATAATGTTAAGTTTCTGTTCATTCATTTTGAGTGTGAGGCCAATACATGCTTCGTTCTGGAACTGCTTGATCCTGATCATCTGAACCAATATAATTAGCTAAAACTGAACATTTATGAAAATCTTATTATTGTATTACTAGTAATGAATTGCTTGCATTAGAACAGTTTGTTTTGCATATGGCGTCAATCAGAAGATTATTGAAAGAAAGCACGACTGTCAGCAAATTTCGGTGATTGAAAAATCAGTGAAAGACAGATTTAACTGGTAATTATTTCAACGTTACGAACGTTGATATTAATCAGAATGCATTTCCAGTTTTCGATTGGTTCAGGAAGATCGACTGTCTTGATAAAGTGCCACCAATTAAAGTTCATTTAATGCTTACCATATATAATAAACAAATTGCAAAAGTAAATTCATTGAACAAAAATTGAAAGATTTCCAGCATCGTTCACAGGAATCGGGAAACAGAGTGAAGGGCATTACACAAATCAGCCTAATAAATATTGTTATTGTAAAATTTGCATCCTTTAACATCTACTATGTGAAGTAAACCATAAATATGTTGTAAAGTCCAATAAATTGTTTATTTCTATGGCTAGTGTAAGAGGTTTCTCACTCGATCATTCGCGCATCTGGTTGTCAAGAAATAGGCGACATAATTGTTCTTCTTGAAGGACTAATAGAAGAAAATAGAACATGCCCTTTTTGTTTAAGTAAAAATGTAGAAAATGAACTTCATGTTATACTTGAATGTCAAATATATAATGACTTAAGAGATAGTTTACTCTCGAAGGCAATTGTATGCAATTCTGAGTTTCCAAACTTATCAAAAATAGATCAATTTACTATGCTGTTCTCAAAAAAAGACTTGATAAGACAATGTGCCAAAACCTGTCATGCAATTTTAAAAAGACGACAATTTTTACTTTGTAAATAATGTCATATATGTTTTTAGTGTAATCTAAAATTTAATTTTATGTAAATGTAGAAAGTCAGTGCTAACTAGTTTATTTCTGATCTGATCAGGAATGATATTCGATTCTCGAAAATGTATTTTATTAGCGCGCTAGTGCTCCAATTTACAGCAATCATTGTCTTAACTTTGATTATTGTATCGTAGTTTATTTATTTATTTTTTTAAAGAAAGAGTAGCACTTACTTTCTATCTCTTAGTATTGTAAATAGTGATAATATAATGATATTTTATATAATGCTATGCAAACGTTTGCAATATCTCTTATAGCTCAACACCATGAGCGGTTATATACATAATGTTTTAATGTGAATATGTGGCACTGGTATAAATATGTAATGTATGTATATAAATGAGAATAAAGAATGAAACTCCCTTCGGACTTCACCTCACTTAGGAAAACAAACAAACACTGCGTTATTTTTTTGTCCACAAGTTGTTTAGAAACACCTTAATTTCAAAAGAATATGCATTATATCTATGAACACATTTTGTTTTGTTTAGTTTACAAAATGTCTTTGTTACTTGTATATTGTGTTGTACTTGGCATACTACATGTGTCAACTCTCATTACATTTAGTTTGTGAAAAAGATAAACTGCTTGTACGAAACAGCGTGCAATATTGTTATAAAATTAAGATTGAATTAGTATAAGTGTGACTAGTGTTCTTCATTTGTTTTATAACTCCAAGGCGTAGTTTACTTTAATCGAAAAACATGTTATAAATGATTATTACACATTATTTAAAAAGCAACGGTCGTTCCATTTAAACATTCCACATATAAACGCATGTGTGCTTTTAATGTGCTAAAAAGATAAATGTGACTTTAATTATTAGAATGGTGATACATGATCCTCGATTGATAATCGGGGTGGTAATATTTTTTTATTTTTTTTTTAACAATTAAAATATGTAATTCATCACATTTTATTGATGTTAAACTGACGATTACTTGTGTACTCATGTAAATGTAGTAAACAGCCCAGTCCACAAACTCTTGAGAAACAAAACAACGAGACATATACTAATTATGATGAATATCTTGCCGACTAAAATAATAAATGCATTGAAATCGATCGAATGATGAAGATTTGGTGATACAAAATTGCATAGTTTCCATACATGTGAGGCCGTGCGATGTTTCTTGAGCAAACCGAGCAAGTATACATTTCACCCGCACCAAGCGCTTTTGAACGTAAGCATAATAAAACAAATCTCTTACAAACGAAATAGTTTGCAAGTAAATAAAAGTCGTTTTCTTTCATAAGAACTGACGCTATTGTAGCATGATTTTATGTGAACTTGAACAAAACAAAAAGAACACCTTCGTAAACGAATAATAGCGCTTGCTGTTGATTTAATCAGAATGACTACACAATCATTGATAATAAGTTCTTTCCAAAAGGGGAAGCAACTCGAACAAATATAACCGCGAATTATACTTGAATTGTGTCCACACGGTTGATGTATCATAAGGGCGTGTAACTAATGGCAATAAAATCATTAATTGAGATATAACTTATGTTTAAATCAACAAAAACACTACTCTAATTATGTTTAACAAAACAATTACAATATCGACCTTTATCAATAATTAACATTCCAAATAGTCAAAATAATAAAGCGCGTGTGACGTGCTTCATCGATATCTTACGTGATATAATAACGAAGCGATTAGGTACGCGGTTTTAATTTCCTTTCGGTATAGAATGAAGTTGTCAATCAGAAACATTAGATCGTCGTTTTAAAAGAAAAAAATATTAAATTAAAGATACATAACGTTAAACTAACCAAATACTATAATTTATTCGCGCATTCGATCCATTACAAGTTGATAACAAGCATTCAACGTGCCGTCCGGGGACAAAGCCATCCCAAAATAATACCCGCCATTACATGATATGCCCGTTTATCCATATTTAACAAACCCACCTGGAATACAATGTACTTTCGCATTGAACACGAAAGCAAACTGAAATAAGAACGTCACTAAGAAATGTATCGGTGTCGAATCCTCTCAATTGGCTGAAACCCATACATATCTAACATGCCCGCTAGTTTTAAATCAAACCGCTTTTTACTGACCATCTGCCGGGAAGACAATCGCTCTTACCCAATACCCACCTGTATCATGTCCGCTTGTAAACCACCGGATCAAAAGAAAACTCCGTCGCCTGCACCCCAAGCTTTTGAAAAATTGTTGGGATTTGCTGAGGTGGATGCTGGTCCTTTCCTACACTATCTACATTATCTCACATGTGGAGGACTTGGAGATTGTGACAAACAGGTATATGCAATGGTAATTTTGGAGTCTTATACATGTGATCGAATAAATAAAATGAATATTTATCACGATAAAACTGATGTGAATATACTAGGTCACTGTAACTGCTTTCAAATTGACGGATACTTTAGAAGCGCGTTACAAAACTACAATATATCGTTTCTTGGGTACGACACCAACAATGCTGCAAACAGGCACGTAAGACGTGTGTGCAGTATACAAAACTAAGAATTTAATTTGCAATTTGTTCAAATTACGTTTGAATGGATTTGTTTCGGAAACAAAATCAGTAAGCTTATACAAAACAGAGACTATCTTCTACATTTTGCGTCTGCGATGCATTTTAAACTGCTAACTCAGTGTCATATGGAAATGCTCTTTGCTTTTCTTTGATTAGTTCTACCATGCATGTTTATAATTAATATATGCTGATATTTATATTCAAAATGCTAAAGTAAATTTAGTTATTGAGTAAGATTGGGATTAATGTTTTTTTAAACGTTAATGGCAGTGTGTATCATACTGCCGTCAACTTCAACATCGATGTTTTGCGTACGGGTTGCTGATTAAAGATGTGCCACTTTCATGGACCATACAGGATAAATATGCGGAACTTGGCAATGAAGCGTGTTCCGATTTTTTTTTTTTTTTTTTTTTTTTTTTTTTTTTAAANTTTTTTTTTTTTTTTTTTTTTTTTTTTTTTGAAGTGTCGCTTAAAACATATAAATAAGATCGAGTATAACAAAAATATATTCAAATGCTTTTTGCGGAAATCAACTTCTTTCAGATCGGTTTCAGCTAAAAAAGTAAGACCTTCAAATCGAATCCAGAGCAAAAAGTATGACCTTTACTATTATTCGAATCCATTCAGGCGAAATGCGTCTAAATCGCATTCCAAGCCAGATAGAAACGTCGTCTAGTACATGCAACATTTACATGTCAAATTCAAGTCATACACAATTCGATATCATATTCACGTCTTTTTTCATATTATCGACACACAATTAGGGACATCGCAACCAATCATTAGCCAAGTATCGATGTATTGTATTGGTAACTACTAGGCCTCGTATGTTATTTGAAACTGTTAATGTTATCGATTATCTTAGTAAGCTCTAATGCTCGGATGCTCTAGTACTTAAACGCATAATGAAAGCGATTAACGTACATGACCGTTAACCGTTTAGTCAGTTTAATGGGTACATTTTGATCCAACCATTGATAACGCACGCATATTGGGGCGATGACGAGTTTATTCGGATCGAGACAGACAGTCGAGATTTGTATCGACCAATTGCGGAAAGAATGAGCTTCTCTCTTTGCTTCCCAAAGAGGGAGGGAGGGAGGGAGGGAGGGAGGGAGGGAGAGAGAGAGGGAGGAGGGAGGGAATGATCCATCCAGATGAATGTAAGTGGTCCTTCCAAAGGTCATCCTTTGTTTTCCATAAAAATAATCCTTCCTTTGAAGTCTTTCCTATGTAATTGATCAATCCTTCTCATCCTTCCTTTGTAATGCATTACTTACAAATCAATGATTTGATAATTGTTCACTAAACTCAAGGTTCATTAGAATAGCACATTTATACAATTCTAAGGATAAAATACAACATGTTGTTTTGNTCATCTTGTTAGGACCGTTTTAATTTTTTTAATCCAGGGCGTTAAATCAGAGTGTGTGCTAATCCGAGTTCGACATTGTGTTTTCTAGGTTTTAGAATTCAGCCGCATGAAAAGGAATCATCAGTATGTTTTTTAGCAATCGCAGTAGCTAGTTTTGTGGACCGACGGACGGACGAATGGACAGACAGGCGGACGTAAAGGCATGAAGAACGGAGGGTAAATGTAAAGTTCCCTCCGGATAAAAAAAGTATGGGATTATTTAATGACAGTACGCCTCTCAATTTGTACAATAAAAACAAACCCAATCACGAGAAATACCAGACGATATATGCATTTTGTATGCATGTCGCATACAGACTACTTTTTAAGTTGGTTAATAGTGAAAAGTGCAATATACCGGAGACACACCACGATATTGTATGTGTGTATTGTTGTGCGAAGTTCGTCGGTTTAAGTGCTCTCACCTAAGACGAGTGAGAAGGTTATTGCTGAGCGGGGGATCGAACATAGACTCCTGAGTTCTAACACCAGTTGTTATCAACAGACCACGGATCCGCACTAGCGCCTTTGCAAAGAAGGGAAGTGTTTTATATCACAATTGAAGGTTACACACAATTTTCCGTACCGAGTATTCGTTTCAATGTAGGCTAATCATCAATTACAATAATAATCGCCACACGTATGAAAACTTAAATGCTCATATACAGCGATTAGAAGCAAATCTTACCACAACAATACCATTTTCACTATTCAAAATGTTTAACTGGTTTACAAAAAATGAAATGAGATTTTTAATAAGATTTGAATACCAATCAAAATATGACGTTACATTTAAGGTTTGGTGTTGAATGACGCTATAAGTTCGTTTACGGAAAACATTAAACGGTAAAATCGTTACGATAAAAGGTCGCGGTGGCGTAATGGATATTGTTTCCATTTAGTGAGGTTCGGGTGTCTTTTTAATATATTGTTGAAGGCGTTAACCATGAATTTAAGTGTATCTCTAATGCATCAAAATCATAGTTAAATTCTAAAAATATATCAATGCCAGTGATGGTGTATCGAATTTCGATGTCAACGAGTAATCCTTAACACGGTGACCTAGTTTTTGGTGGTAAAATATTCGATCATTTATCATAAAATATTTTTTTAAGTTGATTATTCTAAACCTAACGCGGGTGTGAACAGATTTCAAAAGTCAACTTTAATATACAATAGCACCACTCCAAAAAGATCACGTATAATTGCATGTTCTATAGGTGGTCGCCAATGGAGTAGGTAATACTTGATATACATGTATGGATAAATATTGTACTAGATAGGTTTATCGGTATTGATTTTGTTTCTACATGTATACCTATAATTATAATTATGATTGCAAAACTTCACCTAATCATACTTGTACTATGTAGTTCAAATTATGTGCAGTGATATATACCTGTCTTATGTTACACGCATTAGTTCATAACCACCTAAAGTCATATTTTTTGTCTTATTCAGGTTCATTTTTTATTAAATGAAATCGGTTAAACCAACTCTTAAGTATAAAGTACAAAATAGGAGTGAAAAAAAAGGAAATATACAAGCCGAGATTATTTTTAGGCCAACAAATCTCACGTCATGTTCATTTCTGGGTTGACGTCCGTAGTTTTGAACAGCGATGTTTCGCTTAAAGTGCTACGAATTTTCTTAGCGGGAGCTGTAATTTTGTGATCCCGCTAAGAAATTTCGTAGCGAGTAAAGTCGAGATATAGGGCAATTATTAATACGAAGTAAACGCTAATAACTGTCTTGCTGATATGGCTGGAAAGTGAGCGCCTTTAAAACAATTATTAAAAGTAATAAAGGGCATAACACGTTGAAAAATACCTGTCCCGGCATGATCGTCGCGAAATTGACTATCATGTGATTACCTTCTCTGGGTAGACTAATGCAGATAGAATACTACACAAGGTATGGTTAATATCTGATTATTAACTCAAAAAACAAAAGTTAATCCATTTTAATTAATTGTGTAGGCCATCATATTAATTGTAACTTGGCTAAAGGAATAAAACATTAGTTCTATTCAGTTTTCGTGTTCATCCTGCAGCAAGGCACAAGTAGATGTATAATGAACAATATAAATGAACTAATAAAATGGTTGCTCTTGTAACTCCTTTCCAAATATTCCCAAAAATTACTTTGTAACATAAAATTTTGTGTGATTGTGCCTTTTTATAAATAACATTTGAGACGACTGACTATCCGTTTCACAAGTTACGTAAATTCAAGATGCAAATATAGTATTTCTACCGATGCTACATTTTGATTAATTAACTGTTACTAAAATCGTGAATGGAAGATAAACGAGGTTTACGTTTCGTCGCTTTGCAAAACAAAGTCTCGCATCAATCTCTTCTGGCTTACTTCATTTAAAGCGAGTATATACTATATGCATGTCAATATTATATTCTTGGGGTCTTTAACCGACTTATACTTGAACGAGGAATGCTATTTAAATTAAGTAATAATCTGTATATGGCACCATCAATCAAATATTGTTAACTTCATTCAAGTTTATAATGAACCAGTTTCCGGCTGAACCCGACACTTGTACTAGTATTTGATGTCAAATCAAAAGTGAGTCTGTGTGTCGTATGATCGAATCTGCACCGAACAGTTGGGTTGTCCCAGAAGTGTACATGTTGTGTGTACATGATGAAGATTTCTGCTGTACAACAGAACATTTGCAATTTGAATAAACCTGTACTTCTGTTTATTTTCTGGTACTTCTTCACCTGAACTTTTATTCCATTTTTTTTTATTTATCATACACTCGCGTTAGATTGTAAAATGTTTTATAAGCTCGCTTTAGATTGTAAAATGTTAGTATACAATTATTGCATTCAATGCAAATAAACCAATTTTGAAGAATTGTGGTCATTTAATTTCTCCACGTTGTTTCTAAACAGACGGGTTCAACGGTGTATGGTGTAAGTATGCAACGTATTAAACCGGGAACAAAAACGACCTAACATTAAACGGCATGAGATAATAATAAGAAAACACTGTATTTGCTGTAAGCGTAGTATAACCGATAAATTAAATCGTAGTCGGGATGCATGTTCACCTGTTATAGCCACGCATTAATGTTGCCATTAAAGTAAAAAAAAATAATAGACCATTACCATTTCCTATAAATCAACTTTTGTCATTCATCATAGGCAGAACGCGACCTAATATTTGCAGACCAAACTTGTGTTTGATGATCAATATACCAGCAAACAAAACATTTAAAGGTCAATTACTTTTACAATTTTTCATAATTTTGAAGCGTTCATACAATTTCGATATAATAATCGATGATTTTACACCAGCCCTTTATCAGCAAACGTTTCTGTTTATATAAAAGGGATACCTTCCTAATTCCTCATATACTCCCATCCTTCTGCTAGATGGTTTGATACCAAGCATTTTACATAGTTTTAAATGTATACGTTCAAGATCAATAAACTTTTAAAATCCCCATATTTTGCAACCGTAATTTAAGGTCTCACTGCGAATGCGTCAAAAATATGAAAGCAACAATGTGTTTAATGTCTAGATTTTTAGATTATTCATTTAAACATTTAGGGCTTTAAGCCCGTTTCCAACAAGAGATTCAGCGTTGAGTGAAACGAACCCGTCTAGCAAAGTAATGTTCCTAGATAACTGAAGTCATAAACTATATAGATATAAATTTTGACATTTAAATGACCATTTTTTCATTGTGAAAAGTTGGTCCTCTTCTAAAAACCAATACCTTATTTTTACTGATATTAACTTCAAGCCACCAAAGATCACAATTTTTCACTTAAGTTGTTGATACTTGGCTGTAGGTCAGGTACAGCCATTTCGAATATTACAACATCATCAGCAAAAAAAATAAGTATAAATATCAAGTCATCATTATGACAGTCCAGAACTGACTTCTTTTTCTAAGAATAGTTCAAGGTCATCTAAAATAGGATAAACAACATCGGCGACATTACCTGTCCCTGTTTTAGTCCAATCGCACAATTAAATTAATAGTAAAGAGTGTGAGTACACTTTTTATGCAGCTTTTAATTGTATTAAATGATTGTTAATAATTAACCATCTAAACCTGCGTTATAAAGCTTTTAACACAGCCCAATTACAATCAAATTTACGTTTCAAATCAACAAAACAACGGTAAAATCGTCCGTAAGAATTCACAATATTCTGAATAATAGCATTTCGTACAAATATTGCGTCAATAGTCGAAGAGACTGATGCAACATACGCATCGATTCCGTTTTCTATTATTATTTGTGTTCCTAGGTACTTTATTTTCTGAGAACATTCAAAGACAAATTTGTATTCGACAATGAAAACGACCACACGTTTAGTTAACTTTAAAAAAACGTTGACTTGCAAGGGATTTATTAAAACAAAAGTACATAACCAAAAAATAAAAAGATCAATTTTAGTTTCAAAATCGTTAAATAAATTGTTATGGCGTTTTGAATTACGCGAACGCCCTAACTCTGAACTTGTATGAGAAGGACCACACATTGTGATTTAATACTTAAAACGTTAAAAAGAGCATTCTATTGTGTCGAACATCTGTCTAACCAGGCACCACTGCGCCATAATGAATTAAACCAGAACTGGACATATTAGGACTACCTTTGATATATATAAATTCTATTTAATTAGGCATATGTACATTAAGGCCTATTTTGAAGGAGCTTTTATGTTATATTTTCGCGAACAGCGTGATAAATTATACTAAATTATACTATCTGAACAAACTTTTTTTATAGTTTTATTTAAATGCTTATTCGTTATTATGACTAAACGATGTGACTTAAAAATCAGTCGATATGCTTACTGAAACAAATATTAAAAAAAATACTCAATGTTTGACCCCTAATAGTATCACATAAATCATACACATCACAAGTGACATGGCAATGACCCAGTAATGCTACTAATTGACATCACAGGTGTGTAATGAAACCCCATCTGTGGATTTAAGGTAACCCTGGGACGTCGATTATCATAGCTTAATTGTATTCCTGTCATTGAAATAAATATTTAAGTAGGATTAGCACGCTACCAGCGCTCTACTGACATATATCTCTTTACGAAACTTTTGTCACAAATTGGGTTAAACTTCTCCGATCCGTTGAAAAGATACATTTATTTGATCAAGTGGAAAATAACCATCCTTAAATTATTATATCAGCAAATTATAATGTTTGAAATCATTATACAACTAAAACAACTTTCAATAGCTTAAAAATTAAATTGCTCTCCCCAGTGAATTAATGTTCGTCAAATTATCATGATCAAATAACCACATTCTTCGGTATTAAATATGTCCAGTATCTAAACTTAAGTTGTCAGCAATTATCAATAAGATATTTTAGAGCGGTTGGGACGGGGTTTCTTTCTAGCTGGCATTATAAGTAAGTTAATGATCAACATAATAAAAAAAATAACAACCGCCTGGTTTAATAGTAACTAATTGTGTTGTTTAAATTGAATCCCGTGTAATTGCTTTAACGATGTTTTACACCAAAAACGTTCACGCAACATAGCCCATTAGCGAAACAGAATCAAATTGAATGTTCTGTCATCGTATTTCACAGGAATGATCCGGTGGTGACTACTTTTCAAAATTGTGCAAATTGTTCCCTCCGTTTCATAAAAAATAGATAAAAGAAATGAAAACTTCAAAAAGTGTCTTCTTTAAAACCAATATCGTCAAGGGTTTTATAATTGGTTTGCAACATCATCTAGTGGTCTTCCGCTAATTGTGTTCCAATCATGCCTCTAGAGTTAACACTTTTAAAAACCTTATCTCTTAAACCGCAAGTTATAAGACCCACTCTAAGGTAACTTGTTGTTTTACAAGAATCAATGCAACGTATGTGAAACTAAAATTAAATTAAAAACAAAACGATGCAATAACTGTTTTGAAATATAACGAAAGTAAAATCCACTCACAGTACCATATCAGTAAACAAGTGCGAGAATTTGTTGATTGCTAAAAATGTCTTACCATTTAATAGCTTGTATAATTTATCTTGGTCATTGATACACTTAATGGTAATAATGCGGTAATACTGATGCATTACAAGTATTAAATTATATACGTTTGTCATGATTGTCTATCAATGTTTATTGAGTAATGATAATGAAATAAAGCAATACAAAGTTTAATGTAATGTGTTACTTTTAACTTAAAACAAATAAATACATTTAACCACAAAACATGGATCCTGCATTTTAGTTTGACTCCTCAAAATTTCAGATCAGAGGTCATTTGACTCCGGGTTTTTACTATATATTTAAATCCATGAAAACACTTTATATTTTATTTTTAGAAATGAACGCGTTACTTCACCCACTGCAAATAACATACTTATACAGCAAAGAGGACTATAAAACTTACTTTTTAAAAAACCGAGACCAACACGTCCACTTATAATGTTCTGCGTGTCTGAAAAATGTTCTGCACAGTATAGAAATACGTCAGGCAATCTCAACTGTTCTTGTATACGCTGGTCTAGAAATCTTTATATAAAAACATTTCAAAAAGTGAGATTTGTAACCATTAGTTTTTTGGATACAAATTAGTGTTATGGTTAACATATTAACCAAGCTTATTACGAAAATATGTTTGCTTTGCATATACATGCTTACAAAGACCAAATTATCTTTGATCGTCGAAAAGAGAAAAAGGAATTCAAGTGTGTATGGGGCATTGATTGAAACTCGATACAAGAAGGCGCGCTTTGCGTTCTATGAGAGACAGCGAAACGAAAAGACTCTTTTGAACTTTTGAAGACAAACGAAGTTTAATTTCGAGTCCAAAACAAAAACAATGGTAAATATTCAAATGGCGTGGCATGCATGTAATTACTCTTAGAAGTTATATTTTTCAACATTGAATAGGCAGCTTAATAAAACGTCCAGTGTTTATAAAACAACAATAACTAATCAAAGGCACATAAGTCGATGGTTAAATCGACAAATCGTTCGTTTCAACATTCCAATAACACTATCATTTATGTATAATGTATTGTATGAATTGTCATATATCGTATAGTAAATTGGTAACTGAAGAGAAAATGTCTTTACTGATAACGTACAAAAACAAACTTAAAGAATATTGGGGTATCCAGCCTAATGATATATTGACAATTTATAGTTTTCACAAACTTTATAAAATTAATAAATACAATTAATAAATAAACAATCATAGAAAAGTAACAAATAAACTCGAAGCAAGTCAATAGACCATTGTTAACATAACACTATTGATGATGACATATCAAGATGAGAAAAGCATCTCAATAATTAACATTTAAATTAAAACATGATCTAGAGCAATAACAATTAAAACCAAAATAAAAACATCTGCACTATAATACGAATAGAATACGACACGTATAACAAACACGTATACAAATATGGCCTTTAACTATGCAATGGACGTCATTCACGCATGAACAGAGTTTGGGTACTGCCGATATGGCTCTGGGCCTGTCTTCATAATCACCTTGCGTGAAAAAGACACTCTTATGATCAGTATGCTCCTAAAAGAATGCACATTTGGAAAGTATAAAGGACAATAATGCCATTTCTTTACTTAAATACATATAGAAATGTGTGCTTAGCGTGTATTCTCTTTGGGAACTTGTTATGTACTATACATACTTCGTTCTATGTTCAATAGGTTTCATTTTAAGTCTTTTAAATTTGCTATTTGTATAAAAGTTACGTTTTTTATATACCAAATGCTGCTCTTTTCAGCGAGAACAATGTCTGTGTTAGGGATTTTCGTGGAAAGCGATGATCGAGAGCTTGAGCTCGTTGTCGACATTTGCAAACGTGAATAAGGACTATCACTACCAGGGAGATGTAAAACCTCATATTCGTTGGATTCGTTTGTATCTTTTTCTTTCGGAAGTCTCACGTCTATTACTGACACGTGCTTTTCACGACCATCAAGCCGCATTAAATGACTATTTCTTCCAGCGGACAGATTTAACATTTGTCCATATCGTTCGGAACTTGCAATCATATTTTCAACGTCCCTGGACCATGACGCATTCTTCTGTATATGTTTATTGTTTGGAAACTCTGTGCTTTCATCAAACCCGTAATTGGTGTACACATTGGGCGTCAACCGATTGTCTTCTATTTTGTTTGTTTCAAGAGAGGGTGCAGACGTGTTCCCAATGCTACTGTACATGTTAGGATCGGCAACTGCATTTATATGGGCAGATTTATCTTGAATACCACCACGTGCAAACACCCTTTCTAGTGATATACTGCTTGGCTTACAGCGTTTGAAACTTGTGGTTAACGATGTTAATCCAGCGTAAAAAGGTAACACTACTGTTGTTATTAGCATAACTAAGAAAAGAATTGCACTTTCAAGAAAGATAACAATTAAAACACCTGCTACGACAGAAAACACTGAATAACCCCAGAGGTGCTTAAAACTTGCCGAAAACGGATTAGAGCTTTTAAAATCGTCCTCTACGGCTCGTTGGGGTACCCATTTTACGTTGAGTGATATATTTGCATAAAAAGCGCGCCAAATGCGAACGCAACCAACTAGTGCTTCAGGCGTGAATTGGAGAATGGACGCTATCGTTTCCAAAATGACGAACTTGTAATTTTCGCGATTACACGTAGCAAACTTTGGGAAGATTAGTACACAGAACATGACTATGATGATGGACACATATCGATTTCGCAGGTGAACGGTATATTGAAGAATGATATATAATAGGAGAGCAGGCTTCATCAACATTTGTCGCAGCGCCGAATGTGCTATGTAAGAGGTCACAAAGTCTAGTTTTGTTTCTGTCCTTACTTTGGTCTTGTTGAATTTCGACCGCTGAAGTTTCTTCTGAAGCCATCGCATAGGTTTACCGAATGCGTTTTTCCAGAAATACATTGCTAGAAGTATTTCACCCCTGTTCCATCGTCGTTCACGAATGTTCCATGTTACATAGTTATGGCAAGGTGCTTCTAGCAGGAACGTACTGCCAGCATACAACGGCTTCAGCAGCGCTGCCTCGAAGGTGTCATGACTTAGCACGTCAACTGGCACTCTTTCGATGAGATCATCTTTGGAACCAATAACGTAGTCAATGTAAAGTTTATTTTTAATTAACCCTTTCCCGAAGAACGAGGATTGTTCAAACAGAGCGGTTATTGCGTTTGTCATTGGTTCATAAATGCTCTGTCGCATTGACTCGAGATGCATGTACATTGTCTCGCCTTGGCTGCAATGAAGTTTGATTGATGGTTGAATGATTCCTCTCTCGGGATGCGCGGCTGCAATGCTTAGCATATCAAACACACCGCCCCGAGGTACGCCCGTGTCTGCATCTAATACAAGTGTGTAGTCAAATTTCCTATTCATTATATTGGAGACGTCTTCGCTTGTGTGAAACAACGCTTCGCCGGGTTCACGGGCGGATCGGCCGTAGTAAGTTTTGTCACAGTACGAATATGCCTCGCATTCCCCTTCAGAGAGGAGCATTAGGTCTTGATACTGCCCACATTTCCTTAGAACTCGGCTAACTCGATGTACAACCATAAACTCACGGGCATATCGGTTACATATTTCCTCAAGATAATAAGCCAGGAAAACAGTTCTATCTACATCAATATACATCGCCCAGACATTGTCCATGTGAATGGGGTCCACCAGTTCATATTCACCACGAGCAAACGCCAGGCCTTCTCTGTACAAGTCATCATACAAAATTGCACGATACTTATCCCGTATCTGGAGTTCATACTCCTTTAGTTCCTCGTCGTTAGTAGCACTTAACAGAACAGCCGAAACATTAGGACTTAGGTTTCCAACATACGCCGTATACATCATTTCAAAACATTCCAGAATATCGTCTTTTCCCGTAGCTAATAAATTGTAATTGAGAATAGCAGTCAAACGATCACATGCGGCGCGTTTATTATTACGTCGTTCACCGCCAATCAGTAACGTAGCCAAAGTCTGCACGGGAAACTCAAGCACTGATCCTTGAAGAACTGCAAGGACTACCACGATTAGTATTCCACTTACGGTGTTTGTTATTTCCCAATGTATGTTGATGATGTTCGACACAATGCATATCAATGCCATAACAATCCAAACAGAAAAGTAGAGACGAACCCGTATCGCCCGTCGCATTGTGATGTTCTTAATGATGTAAATGAAGCAACATCATTACGGCGTGGCTGTGACTTAGCATGGTGTGGCTTTCCGGATCTTCCTGATTTAGACCTCACGAACGAAACAAGCACGAACACGTGAGTTCTCTGAAAGAGCATAATGCACATTATAAGTACACTTTTTTCTAAAGAATGATACAAACACAAATAATGTTATCATTTGAAGCTTAGTGTTAAAAAGAAAGTCTTGGAGAGACCACTTATCAATTTAAAAATTGCAGAACAATCGGAATTGCAATCAAAACACAAAACGGTAAGAAGACATCTGGAAACTAAAGCAAATACTGTTATTGAACTATTTACAAAGCGTATCTTCAAGATACTTAGAGTCATATAACTCTGATTGGTTGATATCTGAAAACATGTCGACCGCATAGAGGATAAAGCTGCGTACATAATGTTAATTAAACTACTTTTGTGAAGTATATGAATATCTAGTAATTTGAATGCTTTTCTACACACAAGTAAATCAACTTGTGGACATTTCGACGAATCTCGATGAATGGGTGGTTTTCAAGGATACTATCCATAGCTATTACTGGTGTTTATATACATAAAGAGGATAATAACGGAATCCGGATAGTGCCATCTTTAATCACGCCCTTCTGTCATCAAGGGCGACACACGACACAAGAAGCGATACACGATATTTTGCGCGACTAACGAAGCGGCACACGATAGTTTGCGCGATACACGAAGCGACGAGCGAGAATGTACCACGAAATATCGCCCTTATGTTAGTAGCCCAAACGGCGATATATCATTGTAAATATCGCGTGTCGCTTCGTGTATCGAAAACACGAAGCTACACACGATATTTTACGCGACACACAAAGCGATACACGATATTTTATTATTCAAATATCGCCCATATTTACGGAATACCGTTAGGGCCATCGTGGTTACACATTAAAATCCATAGGGCGAGAATGCGAGAACGCGAGAGTACGATGAAGAGAATGCGACAATACGATGACGACAGTGCGACAATACGATGGCGAGAATGCGAGAACGCGATGAAGAGAATGCGATGATACGACGGCGACAGTACGATATGACTATCGCATTGTCGCCATAATACTATCGCACTGTCGCCATCGTATTGTCGCACTGTCGCATTGTCGTCATCGTACTTTCGCGTTCCCGCGTTCTTTTTTGGAAAGATTTTTTTTTTAATAATATCCTTAAGTTTTTGCTTCAATGTTGAGGTTTATATTCAATATTTGACAATACAGAGTCAAGTTATTTTGGAACATAATTAAACAATGTATTTGGATATATCGTGTATTATTTATTAAAATCTTTAAACAAACTGCAATACATAGCAATACAAAGTACTCTAGATATAATTGTTCACCAGTATGTGCGTTATTACAAAAAAAATAGTTTCGCACTGTTCGCTCATCTGCTCCGATATACAAAAACGATATAAGAAAGTGTATTCAGCACAAATAAAAACTTCAACAAAACAAATGTGAAGTTTTAATTCATACGCTGTTATAGTGGTCAAATACCATAGCTGCAAAATTATCGATCTGATTCAATTCTGATAACAATTTAGATGTCGTTGTTTTCTGGCAATTATTCCGCGCTACTGCTAACCCTGGCATAGTAAAAATCAATTATATAGCATTAAATAATATGTAATAGCTTGCGTCCATCCTGTTAATTTTATGTCAGTCAATTACACTAAGTCATTCAAAGGTTACAAATTCGTCTCTGGGAGAGTTGAGTATGCATGCTATGTTTTGTCTATGTTCGTTTTCCAAGTAGTAACAAACTTCACAAATAAGACATACTGCTTATATAAATAATTACATGTTATTATGGATGGAAATAAAGGAATAATCAGAACGTTTGGACATTATCAGCAGATATATATATGCTGCCAGAAAGAATATTCAACATAAAACTTATTTGTATGTGTACTACCGTTGATAGGTCGCTTTAATAAGTATAACACAACACATATCTAATCCATTTTTCGTAATAATATGTTTAAACTCAATCGGTATATAACAAGAGTTTAATGATAATTAAAAAAATTAATTATACGTTCGTACTTTAAGGAATATCCGAGGATGATCACACCAGCAACACTACCAAAGACCCAATGAGAAGCAGTTTCATCTTGAATTTCAAACGTCACAGCCAGGTCAGGTTGACATTACACAAAGTTAGGTTGACTTAACCTTACAACGGTTGCTATTTTATAATGGTAAATAATTTCGGCTCAAATTATAGATAATGAATTACTTAAAAGGATTTCTTTTATAAACCTACAAAAACCGAATGCATTGATATATTACGTTAAATTGCAATCTCACTCAAAGTTCAATTACGTCGAAATATTATATCGGTGGCGGACACTTAATACCCAATTTTTAAAAGTAAACGTGAATATAAATAGGTGCGTGTAAATAATAATGTGAAACTCTTTGAGATGAGATAGATAAGTCACGTCAAACGTCGCCTATTATTATCACTGTTCAGACCATCGCAAAAGTAGCAGTAAGTCAATGACAGATAATTTTCCTCTTTTACAATTTCTGTTCGTTTTCAGAACAAAGTAGGTGTTTGTTTTCATAGTATTTGTATACGTTCATATGAACACACCATCCGTATGAACTTACATCATCAGTTTAAATCCAAAAAAATAAGCACGACGGACCGAGTGAAATACTATATTGTAGCGCATTAACAATATTTTGTATGTTTGTGTGAAAATCGCCGAACAAGGACAGGTTTTCAAATATAATAATCACAGAGAAATTTAGGTGAAGTTGCAATAAAGATGAACTTTAAAATAAGGAAAAACACATTTAAACATGTATATTGTTCTTTGGACCTAGGTAATACGCTCATATTGCTCTATGCAGCATTTGCAAGCCGAGTGATAATTGTTTCCTGAAAGTGTATCTGTGGACGAATCATTGCGATTTACTTGCGTTGGTAGCACGACTGAAACAGAAACGTAAGGCTCTGTACAGAGATTGCGGTATATACATATAAAGCATATATATTTTCATATATTCTTGCGAAAACCATGCCGCTGATACCAACAGATGCATCACATATTCAATTTCAAGAGGAAGAGCGCACAAATGATATTTTTGCAGAGGTGAATATTCGTCGCCGGCATTCAAATGTGGTTTTGGGTGCGCCGAAGGACTGAAAGTAGGCGCATAAACTGAAACAAAGCCACGCTTGGCAAATGCAATACATTATTGACGGAGTTAACACGAAAATCATCTGATGCTTAATTTGTCTTTTCACGAGCTGTCATGTTTTTTTTTCCATGACCACTAGGCGGTACTATTTTTTACGGATCTTCGATCAAATTATGTACACTCTCACGCGACATATCGACCGATTTTATTATATTTTGCATTTTAACAGTTATTTTTATCAAGATTTATTCAAGACGATAAAAAAATCACAATGCAAAACAACAACAAAATGCATTATGTTTCACGAAAATTTGCATTGATTTAATTGGCCTTATTTGCAATGGAAGTTGCGATGAACATGCGAATAGACTGCATCAACCGCGTCAGATATAAAACCATCGCAGTATTGTTAAACAATCGCACTCTGTTAACGCACGAAAGCCTTGGGACAGCCGTGCGTCTGACACACGATGCACGCACGTCAATCGCACAATAAGCGCACCCAGTGTATATTATCAATAAACATGTGCATTGTTCTCGATTAGTATAAGATTGTATGTGCTTTTCCTAATGCCAGTATAAAATTGTTGGGTTGACCGTATGTGTGATACGGCAGTTAAGATAAGCTTGATTGCAAAGTGAAACACAAATCATATTTTGGCTGGAATTTGTTCGCGATTGCGCAAATTAAAGAAAATAAATATTTTTTGAGATAATAGTGATAACAATACGAAATATACCATGATATATGAGACTAAGTAACTGGCCCCGAATTTGTAGTGGAGGATTACACCGTAGGGACCAATGAGTGTGATCGTTAAAGCATAGCCAACAAACTGTCACAAAACCCCTGAAATTATGCACTGATAGTGACACGGGGTCATTCACGCATTACTGATTCAAAACCTTTTGCATCTTTAGTGCCTCGATCCATGTTTCGGGAAAATCACAAAGTAAACTCGTAAAATAAATAAATCGGGTGACTACTTTTGTCTTTAGTTATTTGTATTTATATTATATTAAATTTACCAATAACATAAGTTGCGGTATATTACACGTATACCAAGTATTCTAAAACTATTAGTTTAGTAGTGTGAAACCAGTTTCGGTGAAAGATAAAATTGTTTAATGAAAAGAGCCAAATAAATTGCAGGTAAGAATTATCACTCTCGCATTTCTCGCTACTTTTTGGCCTTTTTTTAATAAACTGCGCTATATATAGCTATATATATGAAATGCATCAGTTATGATAGTTTGCGCACTTACTGTAGAGACATATCTTAGGGCCGGGATCTCGAAATGCATCTGCTTTGCAGTTTGAGTTAGATCCTGGTTGATTGATTGATTGATTGATTATTTGATTGATTGAATGATTGATTGATTGATTGCTTTTTGATCGATTGATCAACACGTTCTTGAATCTGAACTTAAAATACGTGGTCCGGCACAATCGATCAACATAAAATCAAAAGTATGCCCCTTGTGGACTTTGTAAACCTCAAATGAATCACTGGCTAATAACCTGAAATCACCGCAGCTCGAGCGCACGTTTGAATATTCAGCAGACCGGGATGGCGCTAGTCTATTGTTCGTGAATTACTTTTCATATACAGAAGTGACACAAACACAAACTTACACTTACAACATCTCTATAAAAAAAACTATCAACGTAAGAGTTTTCGAAAAAGACAGCAGAGGACCTTACTTGATACCTACAATAACATTGACATTGTTATGCTTCCTAAAATGTTAGCTTAAGCATTTATAGTCGCTAGTTTATACCTCCGTCAGCAGTTGTAGGTATACGCGCTTCTCAACTCGGCGAGAATAGTCAGAAATTGCAGCTATATTTCAAAATAATTCGCCCCAACTTTCGTGAGTCTAGTAATTAAACAGATAGGATTGCTGGATCAGAAATACAACCAAATTATAAATATTAATAAATTATATTATTTAAGTTGAAGGACAAATGATAAAATTAAAATAATTAAGTACACAATATTGAACAAAAACATGCAACATTAAGTTCATCACAATATTTTAGCATTGACCGAATTGTCAAATGTTTCTTTTTTTTTTACAATGTATATGTAATGATATTGTAAAATGTTAAGTCATTATTAGCTAGTTTTATTTAAGTGTGTATCATTGTTTAAAATGTGACATATATGATAATTTTCGGAATTGCATAAGTACAAAGCAGAACACAGAGAGAATTCAATATATCTTAGAAAAAATGCAAGTTTACCGCGCGGACATAAAACGAATATCTGAATATATAAAAGCGGTTACTTTTAAATGAGTAATATATTACTTTATTTCATTTATCACCCTCTGTTTCACACATCATAACGTTGTTGGTGATATATCTCTACATGAATTATCTCTACATGAATCTATGGGGCATCATCTGCGAACATGAAGGCCCCTAGTGCCCCACAATTATCCGCAATGATTGAGCACTCTAAGGCATGACCACTAGTAATTAGAGACTACAATTGAAAAGTTTGTACGTGTATATACCCCACCCCCACCCCGCCACACACACACACACNACACACACACACACACACACACACACACACACACACACACACACACACACACACACACACACACACACACACACACACACACACACACACACACACACACACACACACACACACACACACACACACACACACACACACACACACACACACACACACACACACACACACACACACACACACACACACACACACACACACACACACACACACACACACACACACACACACACACACACACACACACACACACACACACACACACACACACACACACACACACACACACACACACACACACACACACACACACACACACACACACACACACACACACACACACACACACACACACACACACACACACACACACACACACACACACACACACACACACACACACACACACACACACACACACACACACACACACTCTTGGCAATTATTTATAAATCTTAGTTTGTTGTATAATTGCCATGTGGGCGTAACGTACAATAGCACTTCATGATCCCCTTGATAATAATCAGTAAGTTTATAATGACAAGCTTTCAATCTCAAGCTGTAATGAAAGACCATCCGCCTCCCACACACGCGGTCAGGGGTGTATTCCCATTCACGCTGATAATGTTCAGTGGTTTTCACAAATGTGTCGTGTTCTGAGAAAACTGGGCATAATGCATGTGCGAAAAGTTTCGTCCCAGATTAGCCTCTGTAGTTCGCACAGGCTAATCAGAGACGACACTTTCCGTCTAAATTGGATTTTTGCTAAGAAGAGACTTTATTTAAACAAAAAATGTAATAAAAGCGGAAAGTGTCGTCCCTGATTAGCCTGTGCGGACTTCACAGGCTAATCTGGGATGACACTTTACGCACATGCATTATGCACAGTTTTATCAGAACACGACACATATTTGCTGAATCTAATTTTCAAATACCTTTAAAGTTATACGGATACAAATTATTAACAAACATTGAAAGTCCTAACAAATTATGATAAACGTACATTTAATGTGCGGCAAAAACTTGGCATCACGACCAAAATAGCAAGTATCCTATCACATACTGTAATTCCTCGTCTATTTTTTCCCCTGCGCAGTTGCTCTTATGTATCATATTATTTCACCTTTTTTAATGCTCTTCTGCGCCATTGTGCATGTGTATCCTCTTATCTCACATTGTTTAATTCGCTTTTGAGCTTATGTCACCTTTTCTAATTATCTACTGCGAATATGTATCCTCTTATATGATCTTGTTGTAATTCGCTATTGTGCATATGTATCCTATTTCTTACCTTGTCTGGTGCACTATTGTGCAAATGTATCATATTATTTCACGTTTTCTAATGCTCTTCTGCGCTAGTGTGCATGTGTACCCTCTTATCTCACGTTGTGTTAATCGCTATTGAGCTTGTGTATCATATTAGCTCACCTTTTCTAATGATCTAATGCGCATATGTATCCTCATATCTCATTTGTTGTAGTGCGCGCATGTATCCTCTTATCTCATCTTGTTGTAATGCGCTATTGTGCATATGTATCCTCTTAACTTGTTGTAATGTTCTAGTGCGCGCATATATCCTCTTGTCTCATCTTGTCTAATGCAATATCAAGGTCACTAAGAATCTCATCATCAAGAATTTTATGTGGAATTATAGGAAAGCTAATTGTTATACACTTCATAATTATCGCGTAATCGAATATGTTTCATAAAAGGCAACCATAAAATTTCTAGCTGAAATTGAAATATTGCGATTGGTTTTAAGTTGTCAATACATGCCAAGCATAACAACATAGAACGTAGAAAGTGCGGAGTTATTATTAATTGGGTTTAAAAAAGCAATCTTTGATTGAAATATATTTATTTATTCTCGTCGTACGGGATCATTCTGGTCTGATAGACAACGCTAGGAGGTTCGATGCTATCTAAAATTTTAACATAATCTGCATTTATATACAAAAACTTTTCTTTTCAATTTGTTGGAATAAAAGTGGATATATTAATTATAATGCTGAGTGTTCAGAGAAGATCATTGAGTAAATTGTATGCTTGTTTCCCAATTATCATTAAGGTAGACTTGTTGATGTTGTATTCAAATCGATAATCTAGTACTGTAGAACTTTTTTTATATACAGGAATTATGAAAATATTATCTGGAGATAAAAGATGTTAAACATCCACAAGTCACCTATCCGTGATATCAAAACTTGAACATTTATATGTTAATGCATTATAATACTCTCACTAAATTACACTGGTATTAGACCTTAAAGATAGTGAACCAAACCAAGATTATTGTTTTGCGTGTCGAATTAAATTATGTGTATACATGTGTATAATGATATTCGCCTTAAACTGAAATGGCAGTACGATGTAGCACAAACGCTTTTTTAGGTTAATAATAGGTTAAAAAATGTTAAGAAATTTCTTTAAAGTTAAAATTGTGTTGTTTGTAACATGTTGGACTCATATTTTTAAAGCAAACGGATGGGTAGTTTCCTCTGAATATTTTATAATGATGTTTACCCGCGTTACTCTAATATACAAATTACAGCATGGTGATATAATTTCGATCCAGTTAATCATTTGAAGTTAGCTTTCTATGCTTTACAATATCTACAATACCAGGTCTCGTTTATATTGATACATGTGATGGTTTAAACACCCAACGGCAATGGATGTTGCAAGCATATCCACTTGGTAGATCCCATTCATCACGGAGGTATAATTTTAATAAAATGATAAAAAACGAATCAAAATAAATAACTGATATGAAAATGGAAACGAAACTCGTGTGATCTTTTCAAACTATTTTTTATAATCTAAATCTGATACTTTTCATGTGGTTGACCGATTTTTCTCATGTTTATTTGTTAGGCGGCTTGGGGCAAAGGGACCTTTGTTGTATAGAAACTTGCTGTTTTGCTTTGAATAAAGAACTAGCGAAAATTACACAGCTTAACTTAATCCATTGTGCTTTATATGGACTTGTCATTATGATAATTATTATAATAATAATTATGCGTTCTCTTTCCTCTTATTTCGTAGTCGAAATTGTTTTCCTTACACAGATGGCGTAAATACTCGGTTGACAACACATTTATTAAAAAAAGGTAAATACTCCATTTTAACAACTACAGATTTAGGAAAAATTTACAGCATTTTTACGTATGGTTATTATCGAAGCATTGATACAGTCAGGTATCAACTGCGGAAATACAGCCGGTATATACGAAGATCGTTGAGGTATTCTTTTTTTAATGTTTATACAGCTAAAGGGCGGCATATATAACTTTATTGAATCATTAAATTGGATACGTTTTCACTTGAATTCTTGTTTTAATCAGCATTTTAAAGTGAAATTAAAACTAAAACAAAGGAACCCTTTATTTATTTTATAAAACATTTTTTGAAATTCATAATGTTAGTAAACAGTTAAATACATATAAGACGTTATTGGTGATCGATAATGATTAGATGATTGCATGGATGTCTCTATTTGGCTTACTCATAATTGAATAAACATCTTCTAGACATAATGTAAATGACATCATATCATGAAAAACAGGTACATTTTGCTGGTATATTGATCTTCCGACAAAAGTTTGGTCGACAATAAGTAGCCGCGTACTGTCTTTAATGAATGACATTAGTTATTAGACACACCCCAGTGATTTCTAAACTTTAATGAATGACATTAGTTATTAGACACACCCCAGTGATTTCTAAACTTACTGATATATAGAAACGCATAATTGTTTATTTTGTAACTTGAATGAAAAACATTAATGTGTGGCTATAGCAGATGGACATGCATCCCAACTACGATTTTAGTTACCGGTTATACAAAGCATACAGCAAATACAGTGTTGATTTATTATCCCATAACGTTTTATGTTTAGTCTTTTTTGTACCCGGTTCAATACTAAAACAAAGGAATCCTTTATTAATTTTATAAAACATTTTTTGAAATTCATAATGTTAGTAAACAGTTTAATACATATAAGACGTTATTGGTGATCGATAATGATTAGATGATTACATGGATGTCTCTATTTGGCTTACTCATAATTGAATAAACATCTTCTAGACATAATGTAAATGACATCATATCATGAAAAACAGGTACATTTTGCTGGTATATTGATCTTCCGACAAAAGTTTGGTCGACAATAAGTAGCCGCGTACTGTCTTTAATGAATGACATTAGTTATTAGACACACCCCAGTGATTTCTAAACTTTAATGAATGACATTAGTTATTAGACACACCCCAGTGATTTCTAAACTTACTGATATATAGAAACGCATAATTGTTTATTTTGTAACTTGAATGAAAAACATTAATGTGTGGCTATAGCAGATGGACATGCATCCCAACTACGATTTTAGTTACCGGTTATACAACGCATACAGCAAATACAGTGTTGATTTATTATCCCATAACGTTTTATGTTTAGTCGTTTTTGTACCCGGTTCAATACTTTGCATACTTATATCATACTCCGTTGAACCCGTTTGTTTAGAAACAACTGGGAGATGTTAAATGACCATACACCTACACAATTGGTTTATATGGCTTTAAAACAATCACTATGTACTTATTAAATAACATTTTACAAACTTAAGCGAGTGGGTACGAATTTGTTTTGTTGTTCAAAACAGATATAACGCTGATAGTTAAAACAACTGGAATAAAAGTTCAGATGAAGGAGTACCTAAAAATAAACAAAAGAACAGTTTTATTCAACTTGCAAATGTTCTGTTGTACAACAGAAAACTTCGTCATGTACTCAAGACATGTACACTGCTGTGACAATCTGTGCAGATTTGCTCATACAACACAACGACACAATTTTGATTGTACATCCAATACTAGTGTCGGGTTAATCCGTAAACTGGTTCGTTATAAACTTCAATGAAGTTAATAATATTTGATTGATGGTTTTATAAACAGATTGTTACTTAATGTAAATAGCATTCGTCGTTCAATTATATGTCGGTAAAAGACCCCAAGCATAAAATATTGAAATTCACATTGTATATACTCGCTTTAAATGAAAATTCAACCAGAAGTGATTGATGCGAGACGTTGTTCTGCAAAGCGACGAAATGGAAACCTCGTTTATCTTCAATTCATGATTTTAGTAACAGTTAATCAAAATGTAGCATCAGTAGAAATAATATATAGGCCTTGTCGAATTTATGTAACTTGTGAAACGGAAAGTCGTCTCAAGTATAATTTATTAAACGTCACATTTACAAAAGATGTTATGTTACACCGTGTTTGTAGGAATATTTGGAAAGAAGTTACAAAATAAACCATTTTATTAGTGCATTTATATTGTTCAGTACACATTTATATTGTTCAGTACACATTTATATTGTTCAGTACACATTTATATTGTTCAGTACATATTTATATTGTTCAGTACACATTGTACATCTATTTGTGTCATGATGCAGGCTTAACACGAAATCTGAATATAATTATTTTTGTATTGTTTCAGCCAAGTTGCAATGAATATGATTTCCTTCACAATTAATTTAAATGGATAAACGTTTTTTTTTTGTGTGTTTTTTTTTAATTCAATATTCAGACATTAACCCATTTACACCTAGTGGACTCTCCCATGCTTCTACATTGAATCAATTTATTTCCAAAATTACGGATGTCTAGTATATTTATTTCTATATTTATAATATTTTTTTACAGAAATTCCCTTAAGCAAACAGCGCAGACCCTGATGAGACGCCGCATCATGCGGCGTCTCATCTGGGTATGCGTTGTTTGCCAAGGCCTTTTGTCTAGACGCTAGGCATAAATGGGTTAACCTAACCTTTTGCAGTATTATATCTGCATTAGTCTACCCATTTCGCACTGTACAAAACTACGGACGCAACTCCAGAAATGACCATGACGTGAGATTTGTCGGCAAAACATGAAATTGGTTTGTATATTTCCTTTTTTATTTACACTCCTTTTTTGTATTAAATACTAAAGAGTTAAAGAGATAAACAAAAGAAACTGAATAAGACGAAAAATATGACTTAAGGTGGGTATCAATTAATGCTTGTAACATAAGACATATATCACAGTACATATTTTGAACTTCATAATAACAGAATGATAAGGTGAGGTTTTGTTATCATAATTATATAGGTATACATGTAGAAACAAAAGAAAATGAATAAGACGAAAAGTATGACTTAAGGTGGGTATCAATTCATGAAGGTATATATCACTGTACATATTTTAAACTACATAATAATAGAATGCTTAGGTGATGTTTTGTAATCATAATTATATAGGTATACATGTTGAAACAAAATCAATACCGATACACCTAGCTAATAAGTATTAATTCATACATGTATATTAAGTATTGCCTACCCCTTTTGCGACCACGTATAGAATATGTAATTATAGATGATCTTTGTGAAATGGTACTATTGTTTATGAAAGTTGACTTTTGAAAACAGTTCACACCCACGTTATTTAAAGAATAATACCCTTAAAAAGAATTTCTTATGATAAATGATCGAATATTTTACCACAAAAAAACTGTGTCACCGTGTTAAAAGATAACTCGTTGACATCGAAATTTGATACAAGATCACTTGCATTGATATATATTTAGAATCTAACTAGGATTGTGACGCATTTCAGATAGAAACTTCTATTCATGGTAAATGATTTGAACAATATAATAAAACAGACACCTAAACATCCCTAAGAGGAAACAATATCCATTACACCATCGCAACCTTTTATCATACACGATTTGACCGTGTTATGTTGTCCGTAATCGAATTCATAGCGTCATTTAACACCAAACCTTACCCTAAACGAATTCATAGCGTCATTTAACACCATACCTTACCCTTAACGAATTCATAGCGTCATTTAACACCAAACTTTACCCTAAACGAATTCATAGCGTCATTTAACACCAAACCTTACCCTAAACGAATTCATAGCGTCATTTAACACTAAACCTTACCCTAAATGGGTCATTTAACACTAAACCTTACCCTAAACGTCGTAGTTTGATTGGTATTTAAATCTTAAATTTTTTATTTTTTTATTTTTTTTAGACCTGTCAAACATTGTGAATAGTGAAAATGTTATTGTTCTGGTAACAGGTGTCCCTAATCGTTGTATATTAGAATTTAAGTTTACATAAGTGTGGCGATTATTATTGTATTGGTAATTAGCCCACATTGTAACGAATACTCGGTACGGAAAATTGTGTGTAACCTTAAATTGTGATATAAAAAACTTCCCTTCTTTGCAAAGGCGCTAGTGCGGATCCGTGGTCTATTAATAACACACTGATGGAACTGTAATTTAAAAGTCCCATACTTTTTTTATCGGGAGGGAACTTTACATTTACCCTCCGTTCTGCATTCCTTCACGTTCGCCTGTCTGTCCGTTTGTAAGTCTGTCGGCCCACAAAAATGGCTTCTGCGATTTCACAAATAAATACTGATGGTTCTTGCCCATGTAGCTGAATTCGAAAGCCTGGAAAACACGATGATGAACTCGAATTAGCACCAAAATTGGATGAAAATGCTCTGGATTAAAACATATAACGAGATGACCAGCACGAATGCCTGGTGGATTTAATCAGTACCTTGAGATATTTTCTGATAGTCAATTAGCTCAATACGACTCGGTTGGCAAACTTCGTGCGAATTTAAGAGATTAAGCATTTTAAAAATATTTAAATGACAATCGACTATTATTGATAATAAGTGTGTGTGTGTGAGCATTAACAGTACTTATAACATTAACTGCTTTCTAGTTGTCTGCATATGTATCCGATAATTTTAAATATTTTATCACTTGGCATTAATTTATCAATATGTGTGTGTGTGTGTGTGTGTGTGTGTGTGTGTGTGTGTGTGTGTGTGTGTGTGTNTACGTGTACAGCTTAATGACGATTATCATACATAAACGGCATTTTTTATCTGTAAATTTTTCGCAAATCTGTAGTTGCTAAAATAGAGTGTTAACCTTTTTGTTTTAATAAATGTGTGTTGTCAACCGAATCTTCACGCCATCTGTGTAAGGAAAACAATTCCGACATCGACGTGAGAGGATAGAAAACGCAGAATTATAATTACAATAAGTATTATAATGACAAGTCCATAGAAATCACAATGGAGAAAGTTAAGCTGTATAATTTCCGCTAGTTCTTTATTTAAAGCAAAACAGCAAGTTTCTATACAACAAAGGTCACTATGCCCAAAGCCGCCTCACAAATAAACATTAGTAAAACTCGTAAATCCCATTAAAAGTATCAGATTAAGATTATTAAAATAGTTTGAAAAGATCACAGATCGTTTACATTTTCATATCAGTTATTTATTTTCATTCTCTTTTCAATTATATTAAAAGCATACCTCTGTGATGAATGAATATTGACCAGGACGATAAGCTTGGAACATACATTGCCGTTGCGTGTTTAAACCAGGACATTTATCAATATAGATGATACTCTGTATTTAATATAGCTTATAGCATATAACGCTAACTTGAAATTATTAACTGGATGGAAATTATATCACCGTGCTGAAATTTGTATGTTTTGGTTTAACCCATTTATGCCTAGCGTCTACAAAAAAGGCCTTTGCAAACAGCGCAGACCCAGATAAGACGCAGCATGATGCGGCGTGTCATCAGGGTCTGCGCTGTTTGCTTAAAGAAATTTCTGTAAGAAATATTCTAAATATAGCAATAAATATACTTGACATCCCTAATTTTAGAAAAAAATTGATCCAATTTAGAAGGATGGGAGAGTCCACTAGGCATAAATGGGTTAAAACGGGTAAACGTCAATATTTATTTGCAGAAGAAACTACCCATCCGCCTCCTTCAAATGTTACAGACAACACAATTTTAACCTTAAAAAATGCCAAAAGTTGTTCACCATGTTTGTAAGACGTTTTTTTTTTAAGTTAGTATTTTCAAAGACATTTTTTGAGTTAAACTATTATTAACATAGCGTGTGTGCTACATCGTACTGACATTTCAGTATCAGGCAAATATTATTAGTAACATGTATACACATTATTTAATTCGTCACGCAAAACAATCATCTTGGTTTTGTTTATTATCTTAAAGGTCTAATACCAGTGTAATTTATTGAGAGTATTATTATGCTTTAACCCATTTATGCCTAGCGTCTGGAAAAAAAGGCCTTGCCAAACAGCGTAGACCCAGATGAGACGCCGCATGATGCGGCGTCTCATCAGGGTCTGCTGCTGTTTGCTTAAAGGAATTTCTGTAAGAAATATTCTAAATATAGAAATAATATATAGAAATAAATATACTAGACATCCCTAATTTTGGAAATAAATTGACCCAATTTAGAAGGATGGGAGAGTCCACTAGGCATAAATGGGTTAACAGATTCATGTTCAAGTCTTGATATCACGAACAGGTGACTTGTGGATGGTTAACATTTTTTCTATCTCCAGATGATATTTTCATTTTCTGTATATAACAATAGTCCTACAGTACTTGATTATCGATTTGAATTTAACATCAACAAGTCTCGTGTTGAAACTCGCTGTGTTTTGTGCGTTGTCTATCAGACCAGAATGATCCCGCACGACGAGAACAAATAAACATATTTAGAGCAAAGCGTGAATTTGTTTTTTAACAGCATTCAATAATTACTCCGTACTTTCTACGTTCTATGATGTTATGTCTGGCATGTATTCACAATTTGAAACCAATCGCAATACTTCAATTTCAGTTGAAAAATGTATGACTGCATTTTATGAAACATATTCGATTATGCGATAATTATGAAGTGTATAAAAATAACTTTTCCTCTAATTCCACATACAATTCTTGATGAAGAGATTCTCAGTGACCTTAATCGTTTATAAGACAAGATGAAATAAGAGGATACATGCGCGCACTTGTACATTACAACAAGATGAGATAAGTGGATACATGCGCGCACTTGTACATTACAACAAGATGAGATTAGAGGATACATATGTGACTTAGATCATTAGAAAAGGTGAGATAATATGTACATAAGCTCAACAGCGAATTACACAATGTGAGATACGAGGGTACATATGCACATATGCGCAGAAGAGCATTAGAAAGGGTGAAATAATGTGATATGATATATAAGCTCAATAGCGCATCACAAAAGGTAATATAGAGTATACATATATATAATAGTGCATAACAACAAGATGAGATAAGAGGGTACATATGAACAATAGTGCATTACAACAAGAGATTATACGAGGATACATATGCACAATAGCGCATTACAACGAGATCAGATAAGAGGATACATATGCACAAAAGCGCATTACAACAAGATTAGATTAGAGGATACATATGCATAATATCGCATTACAACAAGAGAACATAAAATGATATATATGCACACTAGCGCATTACTACAATATGAGATACGAGGATACATATGTACAATAGCGCATAACAACAAGATGAGAAAAGAGGATACATATGCACAATAGCGCATTACAACAAGAGAATATAAGAGGATACATATACACAATAGTGCATTACAACAAGAGAATATAAGAGGATACATATGCACAATAGTGCATTACAACAAGAGAATATAAGAGGATACATATGCACAATAGCGCATAACAATAAGATGAGATAAGATGATACATATGCACAATAGCGCATTACAACAATATGAGATGAGAAAACAAATATGCACAATAGCGCATTACAACAAGATGAGATAAGAGGATACATATGCACAATAGCGCATTACAACAAGGTGAGATAAGAAGATACATATGTACAAAAGTGTACTACAACGATGATAAGATAAGACGATACATATGTACAAAAGTGCATTACAACAAGATGAGATAAGATGATACATATGTACAATAGTGCATTGCAACATGGTGAGATAAGAGGATACATATGCACAATAGCGCATTCCAACAAGGTGAAATAAGAGGATACATATGCACACTAGTGTATAACAACAAGAGAATATAAGAGGATACATATGCACAATAGCGCATTACAACGAGGTAAGATAAGAGGATTCATATGCACAATAGTGCATAACAACAAGAATAGATAAGAGGACAAATATTCATTATAGCGCATTACAACACGATGAGATAAGAGGATACATTTGCACAATAGTGCATTACAATAAGATGAGATTAGAAGACACATGTTCACAATAACGCATTTCAACAAGATGAGATAAGATGATACATATGCACAAAAATGTATAACAACAAGAGGATATAAGAGGATACATATGCACAATAGTGTATAACAACAAGATGATATAATAGGACACATTTGCACAATAGCGCATTCCACCAACATGAGAGAAGAGGATACATATGCACGATAGCGCAATACACCAAGATGAGATAAGAGGATTCATATGTACAATAGCGCATTACAACAATAGAAGATAAGAGGATACATATGCACAAAAGCGCATTACAACAATATGATATACGCGGATACATATGCAAAGAAGAGAATTAGAAAAGGTGTAATAATATGATACTTGAGCTTAATAGCGTATTAGATAAGGTAAGAAAGAGAATACATATGCACAGTAGCGTATTAGAACAAGATGCTAAAAGAGGATACATATGCTGCGCAGTAGAGAATAAGAAAAGGTGAAGTAATGTGATACATAAGCACAATTACATATAAGATAAGGTAAGAAAGAGGATAAATATGTACAATAGCGCATTACAACAAGATGAGATAAGAGGATACATTACGCAGTATAACATTTTGAAAGGTGAAATGATGTGATACATAAACTCAATAACCCCTTAGACAAGGTAAGAAAGAGGAAGAGGATACATATGGACAACAGCGAATTAAATCAAGATGAGATAAGAGGATACATATGCACAGTAGAGCATTAGAGAACGTTAAATTAAAGGGATAAATATGCGCGATAGTGCCCAATTCAGGATTCACGACATTCGTGGTACAAGGTGTAAGTTTGATTAAAAGAAGCCAGGGCTGAAAGAATGATGCTCTCAATTGATTCATTACACTTTAAATGTTTTGTTTGGTATCAATTCAATGTATGTATGTATGAAGTGAACAAACATTTCTTTTCATAATTGTGTTGTTGTGGTTTTTAGCCTCAAATCTTGTGGCACATTTATTCCTGTTCTAGATATTCCTAGATGATAGGCGCCAAATATGCCGATTAACATCAGTTTGTAATTTGTGACGTACAGACTATGATTTATAACAAATAAAAGTTGTTGTTTTTTGTTGTTTTTTTTGTCATTTAACACAGATTAAAATTATTTGCGCATGCGTAAATAGAACTTGATACCACCAGGTAAAAAGATGCATACAGATCAATGGTATGACACACGCTCTAAAACACTATTTTTATTTTTGTTTTCTCGCGAATTGTTTAGTAACATATTGATTTTTCGTTAACACACAATGACAGCTTTAAGATGTCAAATGACATTTAAAGAACTATCATTTATGTTTTATAATGTACGTGTATAACTCGCCAATTTACATTATAAGTTTTCGTTAGCGAACTTGTTAAAAAAATATGTGGGTTAAGCGTTTCTATTAAATGCTGATTAGAGGTGAATAGTAAACGTTCTAATTTTATGTTATTAATGTTGCTTTATTTCAGTATACATTGTACATGTACACACTATATTTCTATTAAATGCTTATAAGAGGTGAATAACAAACTTCCTAATTTATGTTATTAATGTTGCTTTATTTCAGTTTGCATGTACACACTATATTTTTATTAAATGCTGATAAGAGGTGAATGTTTAACTTTCTAATATATGTTATAAATGTTGCTTTATTTCAGTATACATGTACACACTATATTTCGGCTATCGATAATTTCGTGTTCAAGGTATCCGAATTCAGCTATTTGAAATTACGTCTGTAAAAGATTTAAGCCATAAGGTAACAATATATTTTCAAACAGTAATGTGTTTATACTCCTTGAAGGGCTAATACTCACACACGAGTAAATATTCTCATACAACTATTCCTCAAATATAGATAGCATATTCTTTGTTTTGTTATTTATTATTTGCATAAAAGAGGTGTACACTTGGAGACTTTTCTAACGCATCACTTTTCAAACTTGAATATCTCAGTAATGAGATAAGATATTGATTTAAAATTTTACATACGATCATTTGACTACATTCTATGCAAGCTCACGCTACAATCATTCATCCGTGACGATAAGACGCCTTAGCACGTGAGGTAGGTGTGGTTCCATATTTTTGCACGTGGAAATGGTGAAACGCGATATAATTCTAGTTTTTTTTCAACTTGCTAAAGCGTCGATCGTCACAGATGAATGAGTTTATCGTTAGCTTGCACATAATGTAGTCAAATGATCACATGTGCAATTTTAAATAAAAATATTTACTCATTACTGAGATATGTAAGTTTTAAAAGTGTTGCGTTAGAAAAGTCATCAAGTGTAGTATAACGCGATATACATGTTATTCCAATTTAATTTCAATATCATCATTCTAGGTGAGTTTTTACACAAGAAAAACATAACATTAATTAAAGAAAAATAATATGGCTCGTATGAATATTCAGGAGCGCAACGGCTCAATCGGCATGTTGCAAGCCGGTCAGTTATTAAGACGTGTAAGTTTATGCGTTTTACTTTTCACATTGTTATTATTTGACGTTGTACGAGTTTGCGAATTTAACTTTTGAAGTGGCGTTTTTAATTTGTTAAGTTTTATATTTTGTTGTTTTTCAATTTCAATTAATTTTTCAGGAATTATTAGATATGTGTTGAATTATTCTTGGTCCAAATTTCAACACAATCCGTTCAAAAATAAGGGAGCTATATTGATATGATTAAGTGATGCGTTAGAAAAGTCTCCAAGTGTATATCTTGGATTCAGTAACAACTATAACTATAAAGAAACGTAATATATGTGTAGTTTTTAAATGCAATAAAGAAGAGTACTTTTCAGTATGTGATAGGATACTTGCTATGTTGGTCGTTCTGAAAAAAGTTGCCGCACAAATTTGTACGTTTATCATTATTTGTTAGGATTATCAATGTTTGTTTGTAATACATATCTGTATACCTTTTAATGTATTTAAAATTAAGATTCAGCAAATATTTGATTACCACTGAACATTATCAGCGTGTATAGGGATAAAACCCTCGCCGCATACGTGGGAGGCGGATGGTCTTTCATAACAGCTTGAAATTGAAAGCTTGTAATTGTTAACTTACTGATTATTATCAAGGGGATCATGAACTTCTATTGTACGTAACGCCCTCATGGCAATTATACAACAAACTTAGATTAAAAAATAATTGTTAGTGGGTTTGTGTGGCGGGGGTATATACACGTACAAACTTTTCAATTGGTGTCTCTAAGTACTATTGGTTATGCCTTAGAGTTTTCAATCATTGCGGGTAATTGTGGGGCACTAGGGGCCTTCATGTTCGCAGATGACGCCCAATAGATTCATGTCGCGATATCGCAACAACTTTATGAATGTGTGAAACTGACTGTGATTTATTTAATAAAGTCATAAATTACTCATTTAAAAGTAACCGCTATTATTTATTCAGATATTCGTGTTATGTCCGCGCCGTGTACTTACATTTATTCTAAGATATGGAATTATCTTTGTGTTCTGCTTTGTACTGATGCAATTCCGAAAATTAAAATATATGTCACATTTTAAACAACGATACACATTTAAATAAAACTGGCTCATAATGACTTAACACTTTACAATATCATGACATATATATATTTTTTTTTTAATAAAAAAAAACATTTGACAGTTCGGTCCATGCTAAACTATTGTTTAAACAATGTAGATTCTTTGAAAATTAATCATTATGATGCACTTAATGTTGCATGTTTTTGTTCAATATTGTATACTTAATTATTTTAACCATTTGTCCTTCAAATTAAATAATATAATATATTAATATTTATAAGTTGGCAGTATCTCTGATCCAGCAATCCTTTCTGTTTAATTTAATTACTAGACTCACGAAAGTTGGAGCCAATTATTTTGAAATATAGCTGCAATTTCTGACTTTTCTCGCCGAGGTGAGAAGCGCGTATACCAACAACTGCTGACGGAGGTATAAAGCAACGACTATAAATGCTTAAGCGAACACTTTTAGGGAGCATAACAATGTCAATATTATTGTAGGTATCATTTAAGGTTCTCTGCTGCCTTTTCTGAAACTCTTACGTTAAAAGTTTTAAATATTGATGTTGTAAATGTAAATTTGTGTTATGAAAAAAAATTCACGAACGATAGACTAACGCCAACCCGGTCTGCTAAATATTCAAACGTGCGCTTGAACTGCGGTGATTGCAGGTTATTAGCCAGTGATCCTCATGAGGTTTACAAAGTCCATTAGGGGCATACTTTTGTTTTTAGGTTGATCGAATGTACCGGACCACGTATTTTAAGTTCAGATTCAGGAACGTGTTGATCAATCGATCAATAACCAATCAATCAATCATTCAATCCATCAATCAAATAATTTATTTCCAAAATTAGGGATGTCTAGTATATTTATTTCTATATTTAGAATATTTCTTACAGAAATTCCTTTAAGCAAACAGCGCAGACCCTGATGAGACGCCGCATCATGCGGCGTCTCATCTGGGTCTGCGCTGTTTGCCAAGGCCTTTTTTCCTAGACGATAGACATAAATGGGTTCATATTTTTTGGAACATGGTTTATTATGTGGTAAAGCCCAACATGCTTCGTCCGTGCATTATAATACCTTTTATGCAATTAAAGTGTCATCATGCTCACAACATGTTGATGTAACTGATGCCGATTGAAATTCATCTTATATCGTCCGTATTTTACTATATGTGTACTAATTATGGCGCATCGATACTATATGTCTGGAAAACACGCGTTGAAGCTTATACTCTGATTCATCCGTGCCGACTCTATTATGCGGTTGCATTTTGTTAAATCAATCTAACGCAACTGTACCGAATCTATCTCATGGCATTGTTTTTTTAATTTCTGAACAATATTAAAAAATACGTCGTCCTTTAAGAATCCCGGTAGAAAAAGCAGTGGTCGTTCCTACTTGTGTTAAATTGATACTCTTGTGCTCTCGCAGTATTAACTATTGCTCCAAAAGAGACAATCAGTCAAAAACATTACGAGTAACTCCGCTCATTTTTTATCGAAGTACTCTTATATCTACTGTTTATGAACCTAATACGTAAAACACTTAATGCACTGTTGCTGTTGTCTATTTTTTCCGAAATTAACATATTGCGAAGGGAATGTATAACCTTTGGTCGGTTTTATTTTGGACTTCGGATCCATGTCAAGGAATGAAGACGACTGACCGTGCTCTATGTTTGCAAGATGATGGATGTTGTATGTTTTGGATCTGTTCCCTAAAGATTTAGTTAAATTACATACATTCATGTTAAGCCTTTAAACAAAAGTGCATATCTGCATACATACATATTACGTATATGTCAATTCAAAGCTCGCTTGTGCAAACCCTAAACAGAGTTCAATTTAAACGACCATAAACTCAACGTGCTTCTACAAAATCTACAACCTATGTTCGACTTAATGAGTCCGTGGTTGGTTTAATAAATTATTCCCGTACTTAAACTTAAACGGGCAGCCTAACTCACTTCCGGGCTGTAGCAACCACTTGCAAGATGGTACAATAAGCTATAAATTTACACTGTAAGTACTTAAGTCGGCTTTGAAAGCTCTCCAGAGTTTGTGTTTATCATGTTTGAAATACCCGACTTTTATAAATAAATATTACATGGCTTGACACGGTGTAACAAGTAATTTATTTTATCATTGAAGTGTCTTTTTAAGTTTAATTGAAACAATTTTAAACCAAGTTTTCTGGATTTGAAGGATCGCTCGTCTCAAAGTGTTTGTTAAAAAGGATTATTGATGAAATAAATATACATTTGAAGACGATGAGTATGCACTTTAAATATATAGTGGGCCAAAGAGTATTCGCTGTATATCCAATCAGATTCGTGTCTAGATCGAAAACGATTCTTCTTCCGCGTTTTGTTTTGGTTGAACAGAACAATTGCCTAATCAATCATATGAATTTACTCAAAATCTGGTGCAGTAACTATTCTGTCCTAAAATAAATCTTACCTTAGCATATTAGCAAGATAAAGGCAAAATGTTATTAAACATGACGTTATACATGTTACACACCCTTTGTCCCGATAAACAAACTTTTATCGGCGTCATTGAAGCAATTTGTATATTCCAAAAAAAGTAATATATTCATATCATCATTGGTTATTTAAATTCAAAATCATTTTACAAATAAAGCTGAACATGACCATGTTCAAAATCAGATTCTCTGATGTCTCTGGCTTAAAGTATTCAATGTGACTTGCTATACAATTGTGTCTCTCTGTAAAAGAGTCATCTTCATTTGTTGCCATGTTTTTTAACAGTCTTATCTACCAAGGGACCTGGAAAATTCTGCGTCGCTATGCAGCAACTAAACAATAGGATTGTTACATGTCCACATAAATCCATACTAGTGCACACAGTTAATGCATCCATTTGCCAAATGTGTGTTATGCTTCCTCGTTTATCAGACATTTCAGTAGTCTTGAAATCCTGAAGTCAAAATTAATGATACCAAAACGGTCTTGGCATTTGAAAACAATTGTAACATTCAACTAAAATTTTCGAAGCAGTTGCTTACTTAACATACGAAAAGTTTGCAATTACTTGCATTTCAAAGATCATCACAAATAACTACATCTTATTAGCACATTAACCAAATAATGCTATTCTTAAAAACAAAGTTCTTTTCAATTTGTTTCTCTCAAAATCTCGTAATCAGCTCATTTGCATCTCATAAATACAGCTTAAAACTAAAGTATAAATCACAATCAGTGAAACTATCGTTATCACATCTTATAAACAGATACAAGCTTTTCACATGTTACAAGCACAGATACAGAGTAATTAAACTTCAGGAAAACAAAGATCCCTGCATCATTCTTTTTGTTTACCTTTATTTGTAAAAATATTTGAAACACTGGTAAATTCAATGGAGTATGCAACTATGTGCGATTATATACCACTAAAATATAAACTCACCGTTGGTAAACAAGAGTAAATGCACATCTCACTTGTACAGTTTTAATTTCATTTTTTTGTTCTTAGCATGAATCTCTTTAATTCGAAAGAGTGCTAAATAGCACTGAACTCAAATAGAACTATAAAGCATTCAAACTTTAGCTCATTTTCTCTTTGGACCCATGAACCGATTCCAGGTTTTAATTGATTTCACGAAATCATGATTATTCAAATACAATATGGGTATGGGTGTTGCAATACAAAATATACAAAACTTTCATTTTCTGCAAAAAATAAATTTAGTTAGAACCCATTCGCTTTCACCCCGCGATTTGTACATTTGTAAATAATACTGAATATATTGAGCTGTATGTATATGTAATAACATAATACACAACAAAATATAATATATAACTTTTACATAACTCGATTGTATTGAATTTTATATTAGAATAAGTGTTATGCTCAGCTTTGATTGTTGACATAATGCACCATTATGACTGACAAACATTTGTCAGGTGTTACATTTGTTAATATTTAAAAAAAAATCAACATTCGACATATTTGGAAAATAGAAAGGCGATTCTGCATAACAAAATGGGTAAACGTGTATGTTTAATTTAGCAAAGATATATATAATCTGCTCGTACATTTGAAGAACGACATAAATCACATGCGGTGTTTCCCCTCTTGTGGTAAATATAGCATTACGGATCTATATAAGGCGGTGTTTGCACTACATCAAATATAAGAAGACCATTCGATTGAAAAGTGTTATCCATATTCACTTGAAGAGTGAAGAACAGATGTCAACCATGTCACAATTTTTTAGGGATGCGTCGAATCTCTTGATGACTGGAATATTCTTATGTGTGTTACTTTTTGTTGCTGGTAAGTGTATATTTGTTTAGTACAAAATTACTAGACTTGCTGAACTTGCATATCCACCAGTTTGTTACATAATTGAACCGTCATCTTATGTATGTAATATATATGTCAATATTGCTTATTTCTTTCTTTTTTATCTTTATATCATTAAGCACAAACGATTATCGATTTGTAAATATATTTCCAGAATTCAAAAAAAATATATGGTAGACAAAGTAAGGGCGCCAGAGTGAAAAGTGAACTTGGCATAACTATTGGATAAAATATATTAATCACGATTGCTACAATATCTTTTATATATAACAATACACAATAGCTTTTAGTATCGCAATCGTTAAGCAAATTGCAATTCTAACATTTCAGTAGTTTGGTTCATTTAAGTTTATTTATTTATTTATTTATTTATTTATTTATTTATTTATTTATTTATTTATTTATTTATTTATTTATTTATTTATTTATTCCACTAACCATATTGTCATGAAGTACCTCTAATTCGGAAAACATATATAACGACAAGCAATCTCATATATGGTATATTTCGTATTGTTACCACTATTATCTCAACTAACATTTAATTTCTTTAATTTGCGCAATCGCTAACAAGTTCCTGCAAAAATATGGTTTTTGTTTCGCTTTGCAATCAAGCTTATCTTAACTGCCGTATCGCACATACGGTCAACCCAGCCATTTTATACTGGCACTAGGTAAAGCAAATATAATCTTATACTAATCGAGAAGACTTCACCCGTTTATTGATAATATACACGGGGTCTGCTTATTATGCGATTGACGTGCGTACATCGCCGACGCACGCCTGTCACTAAGCCATCATGCGTTAACAGCGTGCGATTGTTTAACATTATTGCGATGGTCGTACGCGGTTGACGCAGTCTATTCGCATGTTCATCGAAAAATCCATTGCGAATACGGCCAATTAAATAAATTCGTATTTTCGGGGACTATAATGCGTGTTGATGTTGTTTTGCATTGTGAATTTTCTATCGTCTTGAATAAATCGTGAAAACAAAATAACATAAAACTAGAAATGGCGCGGCAGCAGCCGATGCGTATGCCCACGCCGCATAACCCAATTTTGGGTGGGCGTGTGGGCGGGGCGCCCCAGGGTTGGTAATGGGGCCATGCATAGTTGAGATTGACCGTATTGTCATAAGAGAAGTTCTGTAACAATAAGAAGTGAATCGGTGTAGAAATGAAGAAGTTATAGTAAAAGGCAATTTTGGGTGGGTGTGGCCTATGTGGGCGGGGCCCTGGGGTGGGTAATGTGGACATGGATGGTCGAGATAGACCTTGGGTACGAAAAAAATACGCCAAACTAAATTTGGGTACGACAAAAAAAATTGGGTACGACACAAAAAAAAATGGATACGAAATATTTTGGGTACGAAAAATCTTTTGGGTAAGAACTAAAATTTGGGTACGAAACAAAAAATTGGGTACGAACAAAATTGGTTTATAAACATTTAGGGCACGTACACAAAAATTGGGGTACGGGGAAGTACCGTGTTGTCATAAGAGATGTTCAGTATTAATCTGAAGTCAATTGGTGAATAAATGAAGAAGTTATGCTTAATCAAAATTTTGGGTGGGCGTGGTCTATGTGGGCGGGGCCCCAGGTTTGTTAATGGGGCTATGCATAGTTGAGATTCATAGTTGAGATTGACCGTATTGTCATAAGAGATGTTCAGTATCAATTTGAAGTAAATCGGTGTATAAATGAAGAAGTAAATGTAAAATAACATAAAACAAATTAGCGAAAATCTCTGACCCGGCCCCATCCCAACCCCCATAACTTTTGACCCAGGGGTCAGATCAAAATTCCCAATAGTGAACTGTCGCACATTTGCTCATAGCTACCATGTGTTTAAGTTTCAATGTTCTAGTGCTCATAGTGTATGAGGAGATAGTGGCCAGGACGGACGGACGGGTGAAAAGGCAATTTTGGGTGGGTGTGGCCTATGTGGCCGACTCTGGGGTGGGTAATGTGGACATGGATGGTAAAGATAGACCGTGTTGTAATAAGAAATGTTCAGTGTTAATTTGGCGTCAGTTGGTAAATAAATGAAGAAGTTATGTTAAGACAACGTTTAACTATATCCATATAAGGAAAAACGCCCCGCCCCCTGGCGGCCATTTTTTTCATCCAACCGGAACCATTTTGGAACTCGTCCAAGATATCATTGGGGCACATGTTCTGACCTAGTTTCACACGACACACAAAGCGATACTCGATATTTTGCGCGATACACGAAGCGACACGCCATATTTGTACTTATTAAATATCGCTGTATTAGTATCGCCTGTCGACTCTCGAGTTTTCGAAAAATCAAGGGAGACAAAAAAGGGATTTTTTACGTCATTGATAGTAAATGGTTAAACATTACTTTTACACCGTTTAGAAAACGCGAGAGTCGACAGGCGATATTATTACAGCGATATTTAAACAGTACAAATATCGCGTGTCGCTTCGTGCATCGCGCAAAATATCGAGTATCGCTTCCTGTGTCGTGTGTCGCGATCTGAAATTAGACCGTGATATACGAGATTCGGATAATATGGGCGATATTTTAAAAATAAAATATCGTGTATCGCTCCGTGTGTCGCGTAAAATATCGGGTGTCGCTCCGTGTTTCGTGTGTCGCACTTTGAACGCGAGACACGATATTTTGTGCGATACTCAAAGCGACACACAATATTTTGCGAGATACACGAAGCGACACAAGATGTTTTGCGCGATACACGAAGCGACACGCGATATTTACCACGATATATCGCCTTTTGGGCTACCTACACAAGGGCGATATTTCGTGGTACATTCTCGCGCGTCGCTACGTGTATCGCGTATAAATATCGTGTATACGTGTGTCGCTTCGTGTGTCGTGTGTCGCCCGTGATAAAAGAAGGGCGAGATTTTAGATCGCACTATCCGGATTCCTCTATTACCCCCTTTATGTATATAAACACCAGTAATAACTATGGATAGTATCCCATTCATCGAGATTCATCGATATGTCCATAAGTTGATTAACCTGTGTGTAGAAACACATTGAAATTACTTGATATTCATATACATGTACTTCACAAAAGTAGTAAAATTAACATTATGTACGCCGCTTTATCCACAATAAGGTCGACATATTTTCGGAAATCAACCAATCAGCATTATATGACTTAAAGAAACTTCAAGAAACGCTTTACAAATAGTTCAATATAAATAAGTTGCTTTAGTTTCAGATGTCTTCTTACTGTTTTGTGTTTTGATTGCAATTCCGATTGTTCTGCAATTTTTAAATTAATAAGTGGTCTCTCCAAGACTTAATTTTTAACATTCAGCTTCAAATGATAACATTATTTTGTGTATGTATCATTCTTTAGTAAAAAAGTGTACTTATAATGTGCATTTTGCTCTTTCAGAGAACTCACGTGTTCGTGCTTGTTTCGTTCGTAAGGTCTAAATCAGTGAGATCCGGAAAGCCACACCAAGCTAAGTCACAGCCACGCCGTAATGATGTTGCTCCATTGACTTCATTAAGAAAATCACAATGCAACGGGCGATACGGATTCGTCTCTACTTTTCTGTTTGGATTGTTATGGCATTGATATGCATTGTGTTGAACATTATCAACATAGACTGGGCAATAACAGACACCGTAAGTGGTATACTAATCGTGGTAGTCCTTGCAGTTCTTCAAGGATCAGTGCTTGAGTTTCNACGATAGCGTCAATTCTTCAATTCACGCCTGAAGCACTAGTTGGTTGCGTTCGCATTTGGCGCGCTTTTTATGCCAATATATCACTCAATGTAAAATGGGTTCCCCAACGAGCCGTAGAGGACGATTTTAAAAGCTCTAATCCGTTTTTGGCAAGTTTTAAGCACCTCTGGGGTTATTCAGTGTTTTCTGTCGTAGCAGGTATTTTAATTGTTATCTTTCTTGAAAGTGCAATTCTCTTCTTAGTTATGCTAGTTACAACAGTCGTTTTACCTTTTTACGCTGGATTAACATCGTTAACCACAAGTTTGAAGCGCTGTAAGTCAAACAGTATATCACTTGAAAGGGTGTTTAGACGTGGTGGTATACAAGATAAATGTGATAATATAAATTTCATTGCCGATCCTAGGATGTACAGCAGCATTGGGAACACGTCTGCACCCACTCTTGAAATAAACCAAAAAGAAGACAATGCGTCGACGCCCAACATGTACACAAATTACGGGTTTGATGAAAGCACAGAGTTTCCAAACAATAAACATACACATAAGAATGCGTCCTGGTCCAAGGACGTTGAAAATATGATTGCCAGTTCCGAACGATACGGGCAGATGTTGAATCTGTCCGCTGGAAGAAATATCCATTCAATGCGGGTTGATGGTCGTGAAAAGCACGTGTCATTTATAAACGTGAGACTTCCGAAAGAAGAGGATACAAACGAATCCAACGAATATGAGTGTTTACATCTCACTGGTAGTGATAGTCCTTATTCGCATTTGCATATGTCGACTAGAAGCTCCAGCTGTTGTTGAAAATGGGAACATTTGGTATATAAAAACGTAACTTTTATTAAAATAGAAAATTGAAAGGACTTAAAATGAAAACTCTAAACATAGAACGAAGTATTTATATTTCATAACAAGTTCCCAAAGAGCACACACGCAAAGTATACATTGCATTATGTATTTAAATACAGAAATCGCATTATTGGCCTTTTACTTTTCAAATGTGATTTCTTTTAGGAGCATACTGATCAAAATAGAGTCTTTTTTACGCAAGGTGTTTTTACCGACAAGATCCAGAGCCATAATGGCAGTACCCGAACTGTGTTCATGCGTGAATGACGTCCATTTTTAAGTTAAAGGCCATAGTTGTATACGTGTTTGTTATACGTGTCGTATTCTATTTGTATGATAGTGCAGATGTTTGTTTTGTTTTGGGTTTGCAATGTAATTGGTCAAGTTCATTTTTTAATTTAAAAATGAATGATCTATATTCTTTTCTCATCTTGATATGTCATCATCAATAGTGTTATGTTTCCAAAGTTCTATAAATCTGCTTTAAAGTTTACTTGTTACTTTTCTATGATGTTTAATGTATTAATTGTATTTATTAATTTTATTAAGTTTGTGAAAATTATAAATTGTCTATTATAAACCATGAGGCTGGATAACCCTATATTTTATTCTTTTAATTTGTTTTTGTGTTGTGTTTTAATATTTTTATATTTATATTTGTATCGATGATTTATATATTCTTCTCAAGACATATCGTTATCAGTAAAGAAATTCTCTCTTTAGTGAGCAATTTACTATACGATATATGACAATTCATACAATACGACATTATACATAAATGATATTGTTGTTGGAATTTTGAAACGAATGATTTGTCCAGTTTACCATCGACTTATGTGCCTTTGCTTAGTTATTGCAATTTTAAAAAACATTGGACGTTTTGTTAAGCTGTTTATTCAAGGTTGAAAAATATAACTTCTAAGAGTAATTACATGCAGGCCACGCCATTTGAATAGTTACCATTGTTTTTGTTTTGAACTTGAAATTATATGAAAAACTTGTTTTTTCTTCGAAAGTTCAAAAGAGTCTTTTTGTATTGCTTTCTCTCTAAGAACGCTAAAGTCGCCTTCTTGTATCGAGTTATGGTCAATACACCACTATACACCCTTGTTTTCCTTTTTCTCTTTTCGACAATCAAAGCTAATGTAAGCATGAATATAAAAAGCAAACCTATTTTCTTAATAAGCTTGGTTACTATGGTAACCATAACACTAATTTGTATTTAAAATAATAATGGTTACAAGTCTCAATTTTTGAAGTGTGTTTATATAAAATAGTAAAAAAACATATACTGATGTGGTACTGTGAGTGGCTTACACTTTGGTTACATTACAAAGCAGTTATAGCATCGGTTTTTGTTTTAAATTTAATTTTAGTTTCACAAACGTTGCATTGATTCATATAAAACAACAAGTTATCTTAGAGTGGGTGCACATTTGACCAAAGCAGCATGATTTGAGCGACATTATTAGAGGACCAACCAACTTTCTATAAAAAAATGTCCTAACACTTGCGGTTTAGAGATAAGGTTTTTAAAAGCGTTAAGCCTACAGTTATGATACGAACAAAATTAGAGGAAGACCACTAATTGATGTTGCACACGAATTATAAAACCCTTGACGATATTGGTTTTATGGAAGACAGTTTTTGAAGAGATCGTTTTTTCAAATCTATGTTTAGCTTTTTATGAAATGGAGCGGAATGATTTGAACAATTTTGAAGCAATAGTCACCAACGGATCATTCCTGTAAAAACGATGACAGTACTTTTAATTTGATTCTGTTTCAATAATAGGCTATGTTTTTGGTGCATGAAAGTTTTTGGTGTAAAACACCGTTGACGCAATTTAACGGGTTTTAATTTAAACTGCACAAAGTGTTACTAGTCAACCAGGCGGTTGTTAATTTTTTGTTATTATGCTTATCATTAACTTACTTATAATGCCCGTTAGAAAGAAGCCTTATCCCAACCATTCTCAAATATCCTATTGATAATTGCTGACCATTCAAGTGTAGATACTGGACGTATTAAATACTAAAGAATGTGGTTATTTGATCATAACAATTTGACGTACATTAATTCAACCATGAGGGCAATTTAATGTTTAAGCTATTGAAAGTTGTTTCAGTTGTATTACGAGTTCAAACATTATAATTGGCTAATATAATAAGTTAATGATTGTTATTTTCCACTTGATCAAATAAATGTATCTTCTCAAAGGATCAGAGAAGCTTAACCCAATTTTGTGACAAACGTTTAGTAAAGAGATATATGTCAGTAGAGCGCTGGTAGTGTGCTATTCCCATTGAAACATAGATTTCAATGACAGAAATACAATAAAGATATGATAAACGACGTTCCAGGGTTACCTTCAATCCACAGATGGTGTTTTAATACACAACTGTGATGTCAATTAGTAGCATAACTGGGTATTTGCCATGTCACTTGTGATGTGTATGATTTATGTGATACGATTAGGGGTCAAACATTGAGTATTTTTAATATTTGTTTCAGTAAGAATATCGACTGATTTTTTAGTCATATCGCAGAACAAATAAACAATGAAATAAAAATATAAGAAAGTTTGATCAGATAGTATAATTAAGTATAATTTATCACACTGTTCGCGAAAATATTACATAAAAGCTCTTTCAAAATAGGCCTTAATGTACACATGTCTAATTAAATAGCACTCATATATATCAAAGGTAGTCCTTATATGTCAAGTTCTGGTTGAATACATTATGGCGCAGTGGTGCCTGGTTTAATAAGACAGATGTTCGACACAATAGAATGCTCCATTTAAAGTATAAAGTATTTAATCACAATTTGTGGTCCTTCTCATATAAGTTCAGAGTGTGGGCGTTCGCGTATTTAAAAACGCCATTACAATTTATATGACGATATTAAAACTAAAATTTTTCTTTTTATTTTTTTTGGAAATGCACGAGGATTTTGTTTTAGAAAATAAACATAAGTACAGTTTAATTCATATTGCAAATATTCTGTTGTACAGTAGAAAACTTCATAATGTTCACACGACATGTACACTTATGGGACAACCCCGCTATTATGTACAGATTCGCTCATACGACACACAGACACAAGTTTGATTCGACATCAAAATACTAGTACAAGTGTCGGGTTCAGCCGGAAACTGGTTCGTTATAAACTTGAATGAAGTTAACAATATTTGATTGATGGTGCCATATACAGATTGTTACTTAATTTAAATAGCATTCCTCGTTCAAGTATAAGTCGGTTAAAGACAACAAGAATAAAACATGGACATTTTAATCGTATATACTCGCTTAAAATGAAGTCAACCTGTAGAAATTGATGCGAGACGTTGTTTTGCAAAGCGACGAAATGAAAGCCTCGTTTATCTTCCATTCACAATTTTAGTAAAAGTTAATTAAACTGTAGCATCAATAGAAATAATAAATTTGCATATCTAATTTATGTAACTTCTGAAACGGATAGTCGTCTCAAATGTTATTATTACACGTCACATTTACAAAGATTTTTTGTTACACAGTTTTTTTGGGAATATTTGGAAAAGAGGTTACAAAATAAACCATTGTTAGTGCATTTATATTGTAAATTATACATCCACTTGTGTAATGCTGCAGGCTGAACACGAAAACTGAGTAAAATTAATGTTTCATTGTTTCAGCCAAGTTACAATTAATAGTTGAGTTAAAAATCAGAGATTAACCTAACCTTCCGTAGTATTCTATATGAATTAGTCTACCTGTTTCGCACTGGAAGTAAAACATTCTATCTGCATTAGTCTACCTGTTTCGCACTGGAAGTGAAACATGCTATCTGTTTAAGTCTTCCCGTTTGGCACTGGAAGCGAAACATTCTATCTGCATTTGTCTACCCGTTTCGCACTGGAAGCGAAACATTATATCTGCATAAGTCGACCTGTTTCGCACTGGGAGCGAAACATTTATATCTCCATTAGTATACCTGTGTCGCACTGAAAGCGAAACATTTTATCTGCATTAGTGCACCCCTTTCGCACTGGAAGCGAAACATTCTATCTGTATGAGTCTACCTGTTTAGCACTGGAAGTACAAAAGTAAGGACGTAAATCCAGAAAAGATCATGACTTGAGATTTGTCAGCAAAAGAAATGAACTCGGTTTGTATCTTCAGCTTTTTGCAATATTTTGTATTATATACTTAAGAGTCGATCTAACCAATTTCATTTAATAAAAAATGAAAATGAATAAGACGAAGATGATGACTTAATGTGGATATGGATTAATGCGTGTAACATAAGACCGGTATATATCATTGTAAACATTTTGAACTACAAAATAATAGTATGATTAGGTGAAGTTTTGCGATCATAATTATATAGGCATACATATAGAAACAAAACCATTACCGATAAACCTATTTAATACAATATTTATCCATACATGTGACACCGTGTTTAAGGATAACTCGTTGATATCGAACTACGATACAACATCAATAGCATAGACATATTTTTAGAATTTAACTAAGATGGTGATGCATTTGAGATAAACATCTATTCATGGTAAACGCTTTGAACAATATAATAAATGAGACACCTGAACCTCGCTAAGCGGAAACAATATCCATCACGCCACCGCTACCTTTGATCATAAACGATTTAAAGGTTTTATGTTGTCCGTAAACGAACTCGTAGCTTCATTTAACACCATACCTTACCTGTAACGTCATATTTTGATTGGTATTTAAATCTTAATTAAAATCATTTCAGTTTTTGTAGACCAGTTAAACTTTGTGAATAGTGAAAATATTATTGTACTGGTCATATTTGTCCCTAATCGTTGTAAATTAGCATTTACGTGTGGAGAATATTATTGTAATTGATGATTAGCCTACATTGTAACGAATTATCGGTACGGAAAATTGCGTGTAACCTTTAAAGGGGCTTGTTCACAGATTTTGGCATGTTTTGAAGTTGGTCATTAAATGCTTTAAATAAATAAATATAGACATCAGAACTAAAGAGCTCCAATATAAAAACAAGAATAAACGTAAAAGAAGAAAATTAGAGAAAAACAAAGTTTACCACACCAGGGTTCGAACCACTGACCCATGGAGTAAAAGCCAAGCGCCGAAACCACTCAGCCATCCGTCTTCACGTGTGTGTGTGGGGGGGTGGGTGCGTGTGTGTGTGTGTGTGTGTGTGTGTGTGTGTGTGTGT
>VMBQ01000299.1:344532-372541 GCA_007657795.1 Dreissena rostriformis
TTGACGCGCAGTTTATTAAAAAAGTAGCAAGAGTGATATACGTGCAATGTACCGCAACTTATTGTATTGATAATTTAATATAAATTAAAATAACTCGAGACAAAACTAGTCTCCCGATTATTTTTTTTACGATTTTACTCTGTGATTCTCTCGAAACATGGCCCGAGGCACTAACGATGCAAAAGGTTGTGAATCAGTCATGCGTGAATAACACCGGGTAACTATCAGTCAATAATTTAAGGGGTTTTGTGGCAGTTTGTTGGCTATGCTTTAACGATCACACTCGTTGGTCCCTACGGTACACTCTTCCACGATAAATTTGGGGCTAGTTACTAAGGAGACTGATCAGTCATGATTAAGTCATGCGTGAATAACCCCGTTTCACTATCAGTAAATAATCTCAGGGTTTTTGTTGCAGTTTGTTGGCTATGCTATACCGATCACACTCATAGGTCCCTACGGTGTAATCATCCACAGTAAATGTGGGGCTAGTTGCTTAGGCGACTGATGATGACAAACGGGGCCAATCCTCGTGGAAATCGATCATTTAAGACATAATATCGTCAAGAGAGTTTAAAAAAATTATCGTTGAATTCATTACACACAAATGTATTGTTTTGATGAATTCTCAGATGAGCATAGTTAAATATGGAATCCCGAAACATTTTTTTTTATTATTTTGAGGCAACGGTTACACGTTGTAGCTTCAATTTATGAGTGCCCTTGTATTTCGTTTTGATCAAAAAGCGCGCGAAAACTATGCTGCACAACGTCACGTAATCCGCATGGAAAGCATGGGTGTATTGATTTTGCATACACACTTCGTAGCACAGAGATCATTTAGATTTTTTAATTTCGTTTTAAAGTTTCGTTGTGTATTTAAACAAAATTAGTTTGCGAATGATTTAGAATCTCATAATGTTTAAATTATACAAAAAAAAGTAAAATTTGTGATTAATGAAAAATTGCTGGTATTTAGTTTCCAACTCGTTTTTATCCAGTACGCACAAGTTATAATTGTGTTTTGATTCACCATTTTGACATTCAAGATAAATTGACTTGAAATATGAAACATGTACACTTGAAGCCTCACATTAAATCAGACAGTTTAAAATTTGGTAATTTATAATGATAACGCTGATCAATTTGAAAGCAGTAACGATCACGTAATCAAAGTGTCTTCAAAATCTTTAAAAGCGTTACAATGATGTGACGACATAATTCTGCCACTAAACATATATTCAAGAAGTACCTCTAATTCGGGAAACGTATCTACCGACAAGCAATCTCATATCTGGTTTATTTCGCACTGTTTCGACTGTTATCACCACTAACATTTAGTTTCTTTAATTTCAAAAAAAAAATCCAGCCAAAATCTGATTGTTTTAACTGTGCAATCATACTTATCTAAGTTCACATACTGTCAACCCAGCAAGAATATGGTCAATTAAATCAATGCGTATTTTCGTCGAATGTACTGCGTTTTGTTGTTGTTGTTTTGCAATGTAAATTGTATATTGTCTTGCGTGAACCGTGCAAAAAAAATGTAAAGGCAAAAAAGACAGAAAAAAATGTGGGCAATCTGTCGCGTCAGAGAGTACCTAATTTGAACGAAGATCCATACAAAATGTCGCCGCCTAGTGGTCATAGCATAAGAGCATGACAGCTCGTGAAAAGACAAATTAAGCATCATGTGATTTTCGTGCCAACTCCGCCAATAATGTAGTGCATTGACCAAGCGTCTTTCGGCGCACCAAAAACCACATTTGAATGCCGGCGACGACCCTTTTACCTCTGCCACAAAATAATTTTTGCGCTCTTCTTCTAGAAATAAAAAAATGTAATGCATCTGTTGGTATCAGCGGCATGGTTTTCGCAAGAATATATTAACATATATATGTTGCATATGTATGTATATACCGCAATCTCTGTGCAGTGGCCTTAAGTTTCTGTTTCAGTCGTGCGACCAACGCAAGTTAATCGCAAAGCCGTCGTACGTCGTCCACAGGTTCACTTTCAGGAAATAATTATCACTCTGCAAGCAAATGTCGCATAGAGCAATATTAGCGTATAACCTAGGTTCAACAAACAATATACACGGCGCTCTTACGACGAATTTGAATGTATGTGTTTTTTCCTTATTTTAAAGTTCACCTTCACTGGAAATTCAACTAACTTTCTCTGTGATTTATTATATTTAAAAACTTGTCCTGGTTCGGCCCTCGTCACACACACACAAAACATATTTTTAATGCGCTATAATATAGGTTGGTTGTGATTATTTTTTGGGGTTTAAACAAACGATGTAATTTCTTACTGATGGTGTGTTCTTATGAACGCCCGAAAATAGTACGAAAACAAACACAGGCTTTCTTCTGAAAACGAACAGAAATAGTAATAAAGGCAAAATATATGTCATTGACTTAATTGGCGATCGTCTGATCAGTGATATTTACAGGCGACTTTTCACCTGACTTATCCGTCACATCTCAAAGAGTATTCACATTATTATTTACACGCAACCATTTATATTCACGTTTTCTTTTATAAGATGGGTATTAAGTGTCCGCCACCGATATTATATTTCGAAATTGACCTAACATGAACGGTTGCTCTGTTTTAAGGACAACCTAAACTGGTTGTGACGTTTCAAACTCAAGATGAAACTGTTTCTCACTGGGTCTTTGGTTGCGTTGCTGGCGTGGTCATCATCGGATGTTCCCCAAGGTACGTACGTATATTTTATGTATTTTGTGTCGTGTATGTTTAAACAAATTATTATTTTACTCGTTATATACAGATTGTGCAAAAACATATTATTACTAATTATGGATAAGATATTTTGTGTTATTTTTTATTAAACGCGACCTATTTACGACAGTACACATACAAATAAATTTTATTTTACATATTCTTTCTTGCAGCAGATACATATATGATTTTGTAAATAAATTATGACAATTATTTTTTGCAAAATGCTTATTATGTATCAATAAAATAAATATTCATTTGTGCCATTGCTGCCTTAATTTATGTAATACAAAGTCTTTGGACATGATAGTGTATTGTCATATGATTAAAAAATCCATGATTTTTTTATTACTGTTTTGCTAAGTGTGAGGTTGGGCGCGCCATCCAAACGGTTTACATCGCGGTTTAAAATGGCCTCTTGCATTAAATAAAAGACTAGCGGGTGTATATACACATTTCTCTGCTGATAATGTCCTAACGTTTTAATTATTTCTTTATTTTCATCATAACATGTTAACTTTAATTTCAGCAGTATGCCTTTATGTTTTGTGAAGTTTGTTAATACTTGAAAAAAATACGCAAAATCTAGCATGCATATTCAGCTCTCATAGAGATGATTGGTTAGCTATGAGTCTTATTAACTGTCATAAAATTAACAGTGTAGGCGAAAGCTATATTCTATTATTTAATGTTATAAATTAACAGTTGATGTTTACTGTGCCAATCGTTAGAAGTAGTGTGGAAAAATTACCCCCCCCCAAAAAAAAAACGACATTGAAATTGTAATCAGAATTGAATCAACTCGATCATTTTGTAGCATTAGTATAAATGAAAGCTTATAAAAAAACTAATGCAAAATAAAATTTCTCAAATCGATTTTGTATATCGGAGCAGATGAGCGAGCAGTGAGAAACTCTTCCTTATAACGCAAATAATGGTGAACAATTCTATTAAATCATTGTATTGCTATGTATTGAAGTTTGTTAAAGTTTTTATAAAGAAGATACGATATATTCAAATAAATGTTAAATTATGTTCAATTCTAAATTAATTTGACGTTGTATTGTCAAAGTTTGAATATAAACCTCAACATTGAAATGAAGACATAAGATTGTCACTAAACATGACACGATCATTGTGAGGTCATCATTGCCTGTATGTGACCTCTAAAATTGCAACTCATAAATATCGATGTTTTATTGACTAATATAGAATCCGCGGACGATTTCTGTAAATAAGAGCACAACCGTGTTACTATGTTTGAATGCTAAACATATATCAAATTATAACTTATATCAACAAAGCAGTGTTCATACCCTATTATGTGCAATAAAAGGGTCTAACTTGATTTTTCGTTTTAACAAGAACATATAATAGTCCTTATAATATTGTTAAGCTCTTTGAAAGAATATCCGTGAGTTAAATTCGAAAAATTATTACTGAGTCATCACCAGAAAAGACGTATTTGGACCATGTAATTGGCCGATTTCTAAAACGTGAAGTTCATTACTTAAGGGCCCATATTCACCAAGCGATTCTTAGGCTTAGCTAAAAATAAAGAATGTTCTTTAATGTACTAAACTTACTTCAAAGTCAAATCGAGCATGGTAGTTAACACTTAAATAATTCTGCCTTAAAAACAAAATTGTATTGATATAAAGAACATGTATAGCCTGTATATGTGCGAATCCTGAGCTATATAAGAGTGAACAATTTCTATTTACAACACATTGAAAAACGTTAATGAATAAGAACTAAGATTAAAAATTGAAAAAAGATGGTTCCAAAGTAAATCAATGAAATAAGAGATTTACACAACTGCATTATTCCTTATTATTTGTGTTTGTACAGTTTTAATATACCATGTGAACCCTTGGGCTTTGCAAGTTTTGATCACATGAGAATAAGTTTAACAACTTTGCACAGGACCATTGCACGTTGTAAATAGTACATATTTAGGCTAGCAGATTTATAGTTTAGGATAAACAAAATACATTTTAATTATATACGTAGTAGACTAATAAGTTCCAAACAGGACGTGTCCAACTTTTAACACAGCTGTATTACTCGAACACATTTGGTACTATACCATTCTACAAAATAAATGCTAAAATTCTGGGCATTGTGGTTTTATGGGAAAGGAATTTAAAAGTTCTCATCTTAAAAATATAAGGGAAGCAAGTTACCTCTAGGATGTGGACAATTGTTATCCAAGGGGCATGTTTTGGACACCATGCTATATGTTGTGGTTGTTAGTATTTTGTCTGTAAAGACAACTGGTCTCGTAAATCACTTATGTGAAAGGCGCGATATAAACTCAGGAGGTAACACGTGTTGCTTCTTTAAATTTTGTGCAAAGAATGATGCTGTCTACATTCAGTGGTCAGCTATCCAGTCAATCTATAAATAGACTGATGAATCTATAAATAGACTGATGCAGGGGGTCAGGTTTATATGTTACAATTATAATTACAAATATTTAGTTAAATACAGTATAGCCTCATACAAGAAATTAAATATACCAAGATATCAGATTTCCAACATCCCATGTAGCGCTTGGCGACTGAAATGAGCTTTATCAATAACATGTTATTCCAATGAATTCGAATTAAATCATAAGACCAATAAACCAATAAACGAACCAATACAGTAAGATAGGCAAAAGCAACATTACATGATACAAATTGCCGCGATCGAACCGTAATACACAACTAAATGATTCCGGCTGGATGCGATATCAACTAAACTATGCTATTTATACCACTCCAGGAGTGCTTGTTAAAGGAGCATTCAATATAGTAAAAATGCTGTTTTGGAGTTTTTTATATAGTAAAAAATCAATTTAATCAACATTATCAGGAGAGAAATGTGTGTAACCAATCCAATAATCTTTAAAACAAGTGACCAATTACCTGTACAATACAGGACATTACATGCAACAGAACACTGAACATAAACATGTTTTACTCTAGGATCACCAACACGGAACTTTCAATTCGAAATTAACCAAACCTTTTACGTTACTAGATGGAAAGCTATCATTTTCATTTCATTCGCCTGGCAATTATACTAACAGAAATAATAGCCCAAATCTATCAAACTGTTACCTAACCATACACATCAACGATTTGTGGTGCTACCGGTGTTACTGTTCCAGTTAAAGGTGATGTGTAGATTGGCATACAAAGATCTTTGTTGCTTTATCTTAGCTGCATCTAAACTTAAACGTTAAACATATTGAGCAAATGGCCTCATCGTGTTTCTTAGGTCCATACATCATCCGTGTCATAATGGGAGGTGAAAGGATTTCAGTTAAGTGTGCCTGCCTAATGACTGTATAGATCGCAGCTTTTGTTTGAATCACAATCAAGCAATAATTTAATGTCATTATTATTCAGAACAAAAATGAAATACTGGTAAATATAATCGTAAATATCCCAGTTGCTGCTGTAGAATAACAAAATTATCCGCAGCATCGGGTACAAACGTTTTTTTTTTATTTTAATTGTTATGTTAATTTTGTATATTGTAGTGGGAACTAGCGGTAGACGCTGGTCTAGGAATCGGAAGGACCCTGGTTCGAATCCCGCTCAGACCACTGGAATGTTTGCTGAGCAACACATTACTCCCAGTAGAATAAATGGGTACCTCCGAGGCAAATAAGCCAATTTGCCGAGGCTGCATACTGCGCCGAGTGTAAACGGACGACTTATATCCCAGTGATCATGGGGTAAATGTGAAAGTTGGCTAAAGATGTACCATCATCAATATCAGACTAAAAACCCAAAACTTTAACCTTAACCTTTGTACCGAGCATATATTTATCCTTCTGTATCTACACGTAAATGGCAAGTTTTGTTCCGATAAATAACTAATGAATAATATACGAACCTCTTTCTATTTTTGTAAGTAATTTTAGTGAAAGCTAAATATTAACGAATCACGAAACCGCTTCAGTTACACACAGAAGTGGTGGATAATGCTGTAGCATAAGTAGTAGTAGTTGCATTATATGTAGTGGTAGAGATAGTTCTTTTTGTTGTTGTAATAACAGTAGTTGTCAAAGTAGTAGACGGTGCCGTGCAAGAAGTAGTAGAAATAGAAGTTGTAGTTGTAGTAGAAGCAGTAGTAGTAGTAATAGTAGTAGAAGTAGTAGTAGTAGTTGCAGTAGTAGTAGTTGTAGTAGTATTAGTAGTAGTAGTAGTAGTAGTAGTAGTAGTAGTAGTAGTAGTAGTAGTTGTTGTTGTTGTAGCAGCAGTAGTAGTAGTTAATATAGAACACACCCGTTAAACGAAACACCAACAACACATATAGAGTGGTAAGGAGAGCGTTTTTAGTAATACAGTTCTAACACTAAAACCGCGCGTAATAACAAGGCATGGTAAAGCAAAGTAGATGCGCACTAATGGTAATGAAATAATGATATAAAATATATTCATGATACAAACATTTGTAATAACACATGTTCAAGCATTGAAACAAATTCAAAGATATGCATGCATACAAAACAAACAAGATTATGTTATTCCCGAAACCCCCGCAATTACTGTCAAAGGGAGGAGGGTGGGTAAAACAAAGCATCATTGACGGAAATTGCGCGCAAACTGCCATGCGGCATGGACTACAGCTTGCACATGGCACAAGCGATGCTGCTTGAGGCGCAGGAGTGGGATATCAAAGGTCATTGACTGGTACTGATTTGTCTTGCTCCATCTTATGTGCACCATAATACCCCATTGGTGATAAGTTATGTCACGCCGTCTGAGATGTTTGTGGGGGTCGAAAGCAATATCACTGGAAACAAAAACGCAAAAACGTTACTGCAACGTAACAGGCCGTTAAACATGGTTGGGACTACAGCCCACACGGAAAGAGGTGGAAATGTAAAGTCGTTCCAGAATAATTATTAGTAATTCCGGTGTTATAGGTTGTTTTTGCACAGTTATTTTCCAATATGTCAGTATATACCACGCATCGTGTACTTAAGTTTGAAGTGGTCGGCTACCGGGTTAGGCAGGTTCAATTCCGCGTGTAGTAAGCGTATAATGTTCATATTTTGTTTGATCATGTATTGTTTGATTGAGCTGAACTTAAACGTTTTTGACAAATAGGCAACATAACTAACTTCATAATGTCGTCGTCCATGCTGGAACATTTCGCAGACTTTGAGATATGCTCATCTATGCGTTGAGTATGTCCTTTTCGTATTGGACGACAGAGCTTTACTGTAAAAATATGCAATAGTCCGATCCAGGTCCTTTTCCGTTGTAACCTTTCTATTTTGTAAAGAGAAAAAACACGATTGTTCTATGATGTCGATTAGCCGCGAAAACCTATTTGGTTCATTGAGTCTTGATACCCTGTCAGCTAGAGTGTTGAAACGACCAGGGTAATAAACAGCACGAATGGCACTCAGCCAACAGATTCGTCTAAGCGAGTCCATCACAGTTGGGTCTTTGCAAGATCCTTTGTTTATGATCGACCATGCGATAATGTTGGCACAATGCACGTATACCAATTTGTTGGGCCATGCACGTGACCATCGTCTTGTAGCTATTTCCAATGAAAGTACTTCCAAGTAATTTATAAGAAGTGATTCCGTCTGTTGAGTCCATGGCGCATGTATGAAGTCCCCTTGGAAAAAAAACGAGCCGCATGCAGTTTTGCATGCGTGAATGCTGACTGACACAGGCATTCTATCGTCAATAATCTGCATTGTGCCATTAAACACTTTCATGAAGTCCAACCACCATATAATATCAAATTTCATATCTTTGTTTTTATAAGTACGATGTCCACTATCGCGAAGAGAATTTGCGCGGTCAATTAAGCGACGCATATGAAACCGACCGCCGTAAACACATTGTTATACCCAATTTAATATGCCGACTAGTTGTTGAATCCGTCTTTTTGTAATTTTCATTGCGTGGAGTGTATTTTGGAGAAGAGTTTGTATTTCCGTGATTTTTTGGTCCTGTACCGTTATAGTCATATTAATTCAATTTAAAACGAGCCCAAGGAATGTCAGCTTCGGATACGGTCCTTCTACTTTAATTTTATTGATTTGAAATCCTACTTCGCGGACTGATTTCATAAGTTCATGAAATGCTTTTTGACAATTGTCGTATGTGTCTGCTACTAAGAAAAAGTCATCTCAATTCACAATCATATCTTTGAAACTTAACTTTCCATAATCATTCGTACCGCTTGGGTCAGTGTATTGAATATATAAGGGGACAGTTTTGCTCCGAAGAAAGTTTCGTATCTACCATGTTAGTGATATAAAATTTCCAAAACGACATTTTAAACATGTGGCTTGATTATTAGAGGGATGAATATTAACGCTGCGATATGCATTGTTAAGGTCTAATTTAGTCATGTAACAGTTAGGTGAGATTAGCTCTATTGCGTCTTTTATTGATAGATATTTAAAAGTGTTTGTGTCCGCAAAGTCATTAACTGCAAATCCTGTCGGCTGACTATAATCATGAATTAATCTTACTTTCGAAAAATCAGTTTCTGATATGGATCCAAGTTGCGAGAGGAAGAGCGGTTTTTTATCTTCTATCTTATAATGCCCGTTCTTAACTTCCATGATAATTTGGGCCTCAGTTCGCGCACATATTTAAATTTGTGGCTGATGAATAATTGTCCACCCTTGCACTTTGAGAAATTTTGCCAATATCCAAGATATGAAAACCGTTCTTGATTCCCGAAGGTATAAATTCACGATCCTTATAATCCGCCGGCAGATTGTTTTCCCAGGCTTGGAGTTTCAAGGTCGACGGTCGGACCACTGGTTTTTTCTTGGCGAGAGTTGTTTGAAGGAAGAGCCTTAACGTGTTTGTAACGGCATTTATATCCGAACGGACAAGCACCTTTCGCCTACGATAGTCTGAAGTCCTCTTTTGGCGCTTGATTTTGGACCGGAACTGACGGTTTGGGTCGTTTAGGAACTTGCATTTGAAGTTCCATGTGCGGGGAATATGTTCTCCACTTAAATCCATGTTCGGCTTGATGTAAACGATAGTGATAATCGTAATTCAGCACACTATTCTATTCGAAGGACTCGGCGAATTCAAAAAAAATGATCGTGTATACGTGGTAAAACTCCACCTCGCTTCTTTCAAATCACCGTAAGAAGGTGGTTTAGGACGCGAATATTCGCAGCCCCAAATTCTTCAATTTGGATTTCCAAATAGGGATGCTCATCTTCTGTTTTGAAGACTATCGTTTCGCTTTCGCTTGAGTGCAAAACGAATTCTTTGCTATTATTGTTCTTCCGTCGTTTGCTTTTCTCCGACAGGAACTGTGTAATGTGATCTGCCTTTTTTCCATCTTTCAACACCAAAGATTTAAGTGGAAAACACTTTATCATTTAAAACTTGATAGAAGCGTTAAAACACAGAGGAGCAACACAAAAAGCATCCTTGACGGAAATTGCGCGGAAACCGCAAGACAGAATCAGCAGGTCAAGCCAGTAATTAATTATCACGTGACTAATAAGACCAAACTGAGGCCACCGAAATAGGCAGCGGGTGTGTTAATCTTTCCTATAAATACAATTAAGAACATAAATTACATGAAACAAATATGAAGAGACTTCATAATCTTACTAAAGTCTTTAAAATTTGTTTGATAGGGACATACTCAGTTTATTTAAAAGTATTGAAAAGTGTGAGTTAATAAATTCATATTCGTTTGGAATAATTCTATAAAAATGCAACAACAGAAATGTTTTTTTCTGGATAACGCAATAAAATGGTTTCAAAAATGATAATAAATACCTAAATAATATCAAAAGTGGCAACACCACAATGGGAGCTTCAACTATGATATTCAATGATTACTTTCCGTCTTTTATTCTTAAATCTGATTTCTGAAATAAATAGCTATATTTGCAAAATATTAAAATGTTATTGGTTTAAAGACGAATTTCATTGTCCGAGTCTCCTAAAAGCAGATGCACCCCCATGTGCACCCTATGTGCATGATTGTACAAAGTGCTTTATACATGTAAATTTCCAATCTATAGCTGCAATAACAGTTTTAGAGATCAACACACAGTAGCAGCAATATCATAGGCAATAGTTTTAGTAGTAGAAATAGTACTAGTAGTAGTAGTAGTAGTCGAAATACATATTACTACAGGCCTTTTCTCTGATTATGTTTATTCCGAGAATATTAGGCATGTGTTTACATTGTTAATACTATTATAGGGTGTATAAGCATGAGTGATTGAAACTGTAATACTTTGATGCTGTACAGCAGTGTGTGTGTGGTGCAGTAAGTATTATTCAATGCAAATATTATTCAAGTATATACTTAATAGTCAACCCTCAAAATGCTTACGTTGACACAAACATCCTCTGGTTGACATAACGATTTATCCCCATCTTTGGGGTGTGATATTTATATTACAGTGTATGTCGTGCTTAAGAGTCCGAGTGTGTAATCCGCATAGATGACCGGTATGGCTGCACATCCACGTCAATGAATAATATGTGTCGTGTTCTGAGAAAACTGGGCATAATGTATCTTCGTAAAGTGTCGTCCCAGATTAGCCTGTGCAGTCCGCACAGGCTAATAAGGGACGACAATTTCCGCTGTTATGGAATTTTTCGCTAAATGATGTCTCTTCTTAGCAAAATCCAGTTGAGGCGGAAAGTGTCGTCCCTGATTAGCCTATGCGGACTGCACAGGCTAATCTGGGATAACAAGCGGTTTAGGTCGCACGAAGAGGAAAATACTGCACATACACGAATGTTTCATTTCAGTTTAAACGAATCCTTAAATCCTTTTATTTTTTAAAATGTGATTTAATATGTTAACTAACACATCATTAATTACAAACAATATTAACGACGCAATTGAATTTATTTCTTCCTTATACAAAACAGCTGGCAAATGTATGCTTAAAAGACCAGCATTTATGTCTGGTTCATTGCAACCCGAATGATGGGACCAAGTTTGTGAAGAAAAGAAACACTCTTTATATGCTGCGTTACGTCGTTTTCGTATAAAAAAAATCACACAATGATGTGATATATTATAAGAATAAACGCAGCAGATTTAATATCTTATGTAAAACTAAAATACTTCATTATCAAAACACTGAGAGTAATACCGGGTCTAATGACGCAACCGCTAATGTTCTTAATGCGCAAATACCAATTGACAAGGTCACTCTCGCAAACTAATAAATAATAAAAGTTGCGGACTTTTCAAAACTATATTTGAATCAGGTGTATTCCCACAAACATGGGCACTAGTGTCATAAGGCCACTCCATTCATCTGGCTCGATTACCGATCCCGAAAATTACCGAGGTATCTCAATTGCAAATACAATGTATAAGCTATTTTCTAGTATAATTAACAAACGCCTTTACGATTGAGCAGAATCGTTTAATGAAATTGATGAATCTCAGGCAGGGTTTCGCCACGGATATTCAGCAGTTGACAATATGTTTTATCTGCAAGCAACGATTCAAAAATATATAACCAAAAGAATGGGACGGTTTTATTGTGTATACGTCGATTTAAAAAAGGCTTTTGATAAATAAATCACATTGAATTATTAACATGTCTTGAAAAAAAGGGGGCTACATGGCAAGTGCCTCTTCATTTTTAAATCAATGTATAATAACTTACAGTCATGTGTTAAGATTAATTTCTCAAGATGGGGGAATGTCTTCTTATTCATATACAACAACGTGTTTTCCAATGCAACATCGGTTACAGACGGGGAGACAAAACAAGTTCAACTATCTTCGATGTATTTATTGATGAATTATCTGCCCTTTAAAAAGAAAAATATGTGGATCTGGTATTTGTATAAATTAACAAATACATATATATTATGTTTAATATATGCAGATGATATAGCAAACTGTGCAGAAACTTTTCAAAAGTTACAACAACAATTAAATGTAAAATATACATATTGCGAAAGTACTGGAATGGAAGTCAATTTAAATAAAACCGAACTCATCGTGTTTCGTAAACGTGGTGTCTTAAAACATTGCGAACGTTGGTATTTTAAAGGACAACAGATTAAAACAACATCTAATTACAAGTTCATGGGGCTCATGTTTACCCCTTCCTTATCATGGTCAGTATGCTCTTAATAAGTTAGCCATGCAAGCACAGAAAGCTATATTTTCAATATCTGCGTATCAACAATCATATGGGTACTTTACCACAATGCATATGTTTAAAATATTCGACTCGATGAGAACACCAATATTGTGTTTTACCTCTCAGGTCAGTGGCTATGAATTTAAGCAAAAGATAGAAACTGTTCAAAATCTCTTTTGTAAAAAGTATGTTAAGTTATATGAAAACACTAACACTTGTATTGCATTGGGAGAATGTGGAAGACTACCTTTGTGTATTTCGTACTATACTAACTGTATAAGGTATTTTTGCAAACTGCTGCAAATGCCCAGTTATCGTTATCAAAGAAACTGTTACTTAATGATTAATCATTAGACGATATTTGGAGGGACTGTTTGGCCACTAAAATAAAAAATATTCTGTTTACATGAGGATTTGGTTATGCCTGGATAAATCAAGAAGTAGGCGATGACACCTTATTTATTAATATATTCAAACAACGTTTTATTGACTGTCATACACAAAATTGGCACGACTCAATACAAATTTTAAGTCGATGTTATCATTATAAATGCTTTATAACGCATCTAGATCCCGAGAGCTACCTTTCCCTGAATATCCAAACAAAACTTAAAATTGCTTTTGCAACATCCCGCAGTGGTAACCATAAACTCAAGGTTGAACTTGGAAGACATTTAAACTTACCATTTTAATCAAGATTATGTACACATTGTTCAAATGGTGACATCGTAATAATTTATTGCGAATACCACGCATTTTTTCATTGTGATAAGTATCGTGATATAAGGAATTTATATTTATATTCGTGGTACTCATCTGGAGAGACATTAGCCGATTTTTGCAACATCATGTCTTCGAATAATGACAACACTATTAGGAAATTAACACGTTACCTATTCCATGTTTTACAGACGATAAACACTAAAGAAGTATAATATTACATTTATAGAAACATATGCGACAACTTTGAAATTGTAATATATTATGTTATTATGTTATGTATTATGGACCGGAGGCCTTGATTTACTAAATAAACTGTTATGTTATGTTCTGTTGTGTTCTATGACGTTTTGAAAATTCTTCACCAATTATAATAGTATGAAACAAAGTTGAATACAAAATATTGCCTACCCCGGTTTGTACAGGGGACCTCAGGCAGCAAAAGCTAGAGTGCGCAAACAGTGTGCCACGCAGGCTTTGAAAACTGTTGTTGAATTATGAACACTAATACTGAATAGTGTGATCTTGTTGCTGTTTTTCGGGGGAGATATGAATATCAGAATGCTTATTTACTATGATTTTGCAAATGCATGTGCGTTTGAGATACCAGACGTTTGTAACATATCTAACTAAAATGCAAACATATAATCAGCAAGACTACAATCATTCAAACTTGATGTTAAGGTAACGAAAATCATGTGTTATATACACTCTATGAACATTCAAATAAATCCACAATCTTGACATAGTTTTGAAGGAAAACAAGACGTGTTTGTTATATAGGATAATGATGTTTTTAAAATCTTTTTTTTTATTTTTTGAATGATCAAATAGGGACATTGGCAATTCCCCTTATGCATACAAACACCATTAATAGCTATGGATAATATCTTTGAAAACCACCCATCAATCGGGATTTATCCACATGTCAACAATGTAAATTTACAATTTGTAGAAAAACATTGAAACCGCTTGCTATTCACATGCTTCACAAAAGTAGTAAAACTGATATTCAAGTACGCAGCTTTATCCACAGTGCGTGAGAAATCTTTTAGGAAATCAACAAATTAGAGCTCATAATGGCAAATTCAAACGCGGGAGTTGTCCCAGTAGTAGCACCACTAGGACAGTTGTCGAACATATACATAGTTCAATATAAATAGTTTGCTTCAGTTTCAGATGTCTTCTTAATATTTTATGTTTTGATTGCAACTCCAATTGTTCTGCTATTATTAAATTGATAAGTGGTCTCTCTGAAACTTTATTGTTTACATTTAGCTTCAAATGATAACTTTATTTGTCTGTATGTATCGTTCTTAAAAAATTATGTACTTATAATTTGTGTTAACCCTTTCAGACAACTCAGCAACTCAACTCAACTCAACAGAAAGATCCGGAAAGCAACTCACATGCCATGTCGCAATGATGTAGCTTCTTGACATCATTAAGAAGATAAGAATGCGACGGACGATACGAATTTTTCTTTACTTTTCTGTGTGGATTTGTATGGCATTGATATGCACTGTATTGAACATCATCAATATAGATTGGGGAATAACAGACCCCGTGAGTGGTATACTACTCGTTATAGTCCTTTCAATTCTTCAAGGATCAGTACTTGAGTTTCCCGTGCTGACTGTTGCTACATTACTCATTGGCGGTAAACGACGTGATAATAAACGAGCCGCATGTGATCGGTTGATCGTTATTGTGAATTATAATCTATTAGCTACGGGAAAAGACGATATTCTGGAATGTTTTGAAAAGATGTATGAGGCGTATGTCGGAAACCTCAGTCCTAATGTTTCGGCTGTTCTGTTAAGTGCAACTAATGACGAGGAACTCAAGGCATATGAACTCCAGATACGGGACAAGTATCGTTCAATTTTATATGATGACTTGTACAGAGAAGGACTGGCGTTTGCTCGTGGTGAATATGAATTAGTGGACCCCATACACCTGGGNAAAGCACCTCTGGGGTTATTCAGTGTGTTCTGTTGTAGCAGGTGTTTTAATTGTTATCTTTTTTGAAAGAGCTATTTTTTTCTTAGTTATGCTAGTTACAACAGTCGTGTTACCTTTTTACGCTGGATTAACAGCGTTGACCACAGGTTTAAAACGCTGTAAGCCAAGCAGTAAATCTGACCAAATACATGCAGTTGCCGATCCTAATATGTACAGTAGCATTGGGAAAACGTCTGAACCCACTCTTAAAATAAGCAAAATAGAAGACAATCAGTTGACGCACCATATGTACACAAATTACGGGTTTGATGAAAACACAGAGTTGTTAAACCATAAAAATACACAGATGAATGTGTCATGGTCCAGGGACGTAGAAAATATGATTGCAGATGCCGAACGATATGGACAGATGTTAAGTCTGTCCGTTGGAAGATATAGTCATCCCAGGCGTTTTGATGGTCGAGAAAAGCACGTGTCAGTAATAAACGTAAAGGTTCCGAAAGTAGAGGATACAAGTGAATCGAACGAATATGATAGTATACATCTATCTAGTAGTGATTGTGCTTATTTAGGCAAAATAGAAGACAATCAGTTGGCGCCCAACATGTTCACAAATTCCGAACGATATGAACAGATATTAAGTCTTCCCGCTGGAAGAAAGCACGTGTCAGTAATAGACGTAAAATGTCCGAAAGTAGAGGTTACAAATGAATCGAACGAATATGATAATATAAATCTCTTTAGTAGTGATGGTGCTTCTTCACTTTCGCCTACGTGGATCAAAGTTTTAAGCTCTCGATCATCGCTTTCCTCAAAAATTCCTAGCACATACATTACTAATGCCGAACAAGGGAAAATTTGGTATTCTAGCAACGTAACTTACATAAAAGTAGGTGAAATTCATACAATGAAACTCTGCGCCTCCTACTATTTAACATAATTTAAAATGTATTTAAACTACAAACCAATTTCCCGAAGAGCATACCGCTGGAAGATATAGTCATTTCAGGCGTTTTGATAGTCGGGAAAAGTAGATGTCAGGGATAAATTCGTAAGCCTTCTGATATCGAGGATACAAACCAAACGAATCAAGAAAATATGATGTTTATATCTCTGTAGAAGTAATGGTGCTTCTTCACTTTCGCATCCGTCGACAAAAAGCTCAAGCTTTCGATCGATATATATATAAATACTATAAGTTGTTTTGTATTGTGTGTTTTATTATTTTATATATTCATTATGTGTATCGATTATTTTTATTATTATATATATTCTCAAAACATATATGCTTCAAAATTATATCATCGTCGACACATATGAACACAAATTCCGAACGATACAGGCAGATGTGTAGTCTGTCCGCTGGAACAAATAGTCATTCAATGCCATGCAAAGTACGTGTCAGTTATAAACGTGAGACTTCCGAAAGAAGAGGATAAAAACGAATATGAGGTTTTACATCTCCCGAGTAGTGATAGTCCTTATTCAAATTTGCAAATGTCGACCAGAAGCTTAAGCTCTCGATCAGCGCTTTCAACGAAAATCCCTAACACAGAAACTGTTCTTGCTGACAAGAGGAGCATTCTGTATATAAACAACTTTGATTATAATAGAACATTTAAAAGACTTAAAATAAAACCTCTTAAACATAGAACGAAGTAGTTACACTACAAAACAAGTTCCCAGAGAGTGTACACGCTAAGTGCACATTTCTTTATGTATTTTTGTACAGACATGGCAGTATTGGCCTTTGTACTTTTCAAATGTCGTTTCTTTTAGGAGCATACTGATCATAAGAGTGTCTTTTTTACGTAAGGTATTTACTTAGACAGGACCAAGAGCCATATTGGCAGTACCCGAACTGTGCGTGAATGACGTCCATTTTAATTGTTATTTCTCTAGTTCATTTTGTAATTTTAATGTTAATGATTGATATGCTTTTCTCATCTTGATATGTCATCATATATATAGGAAATAGGAATACTGGATCACCAGAAACGTTATCAGTTAAGAAATACTCCCTTAAGTGACCAATTGCCTTTATAATACATAACAATTCATGCCATACCATACGACATTATACAAAAAAAAGACAAAAGAAACTAAAACATGAATACTTTCGTGATAGTGAGATTTTTTTATTGAAAAATAATATTGTTACTGAAATATTTAAACAATGATTTGTCGATTTTACCACAGCCTTATGTGTCCGTGATTAGTTATTGTTGTATTCCTGGCAGTGTTTACTGCCAGTTTTATTAAGATTAATTACATGCAAGCCATGATATTTGCATATTTACCGTTGTTTTTGTTTTAAACTCGAAATTAAACTGTTTTCAGTCTTCACAATTTCAAAAGAGTCTTTTCTTTTCGCTCTCTTTCTCTCATACAACGAAAAACGCGACTCCTTGTATCGAGTTTCTGTCAATAAACCTCTTTACAACCCCGTCTTCCTTTTCTCTTTTCGGCGATCAACGATAATGTGGTTTCTGTAAGCATAAATATAAAAAGCAAAACTGTTTTCGTAATAAGCTTGGTTAATTTGATAACCATAACACTAATTTGTATCCAAAATAATAATGGTTACAAGTCTCACTTTTTGAAGTGTGTTTATATATAATAAATTCTAGACCAGTGTATACAAGAACAGTTAAGATTACGGACAATTTGACTGACGTATTTCTACGCAGGACATTTTTCAGACACGCAGAGCATTATTAGTGGACGTGTAGGTCTCGGTTTTTTAAATAATTAGTTCAATAGTCCTCTTCGATGTAGCAGTATGTTATTTGAAGAGAACTTATAGTGGGTGGAGTACCGCGTTCATTTCTAAAAAATAAAAAATAAAGTGTTTCATGGATTTCAATAGAAAGTACAAACCAATAGTCATATGGCCCCTGGTCCGAAATCTTTGGGAGTCAAACTAAAAATTGCATGATCCATTTTAGTGCTGTAAAATGTTTTTATTTATGTTTAGTTAAAAGTAACACATTATATAAAAATTTGATTGCTTCATTTAAGTATCATAACTTAATTAACATGTATCGACAATCACGACAAACGTATATAGTTTAATACTTGTAACAATATAACCATTAAGTTTATCAATGACCAAGATAAATTATGCAAGCTAATAATGGTGACACATTTTAAGCAATCAACAAATTCTCGCACGTGTATACTGATATTGTAATATTTAGTGGCCCACCCAACCATTAACTTAAAAAACTAACATTTGCGGTTGAAGAGATAAGGTTTTTAAAAGTTGTTTGCTATATATGTCTATATAAGTTGTGTGACCCTATGGGCAAAATTAAATATCGAACCCATGAACCATGCTGTTTCAGAGAAGCAGATTTTGAAGTACATGTATATAGATATTTACTACACAAGTCTATTAAATCATTTTACCCGTGGTGTCAGTTTTAACCCATTTATGCCTAGCGTCTAGAAAAAAGGCCTTGGCAAACAGCGTAGACCCAGATGAGACGCCGCATGATGCGGCGTCTCATCAGGGTCTGCGCTGTTTGCTTAAAGGAATTTCTGTAAGAAATATTCTTAATATAGAAATTAATATACTAGACATCCCTAATTTTGGAAATAAATTGATCCAATTTAGAAGGATGGGAGAGTCCACAAGGCATAAATGGGTTAAAGTTAGAAGCATGATTGGAACAAAATAAGCAGAAGACCACTAGATGATGTGGCACAACGGACCGAAACGATTTGAACAACTATGAATAGTAGTCACCAACGGATCATTCCTGTGAATTTCGTTAAAAGAAAATTTCCCAGAGGTTATGGAGGAGAGGTTTTTGAAATAAACAGTTATCGCAGGCACGCACGCACTGACTGACGGACGACGAACATGATCACGGTATCCTAAATGCTCTCCATGAGCACTTTGTGATGAGCTAAAAATTAACTGTTTTACATCAATATTTTGTTTAATCGAAAAGACATTATGTTAACATATTTAAGTCATACTCATGAGCTAACATCGTCTGAAAAAATGTGTTAATTGTTTTCAGCATATACTGGAACTTTGAAATGATTTCAAATTAAAAAAAATACAAACACAACTTTTTTTATAATTTTATTTTACTCGCAAAAAAACAGTAGCAAAACTCCACCTTCTATCGTGACACAAGCTCTTAATGCATCAGTTGTTCTTTGACATAAATAGGACTTTATTTAATGTTCTTTATGTGCATAACATAAATGCACTACTTGCAATACTTATGAAAAACACAAAATATTAAGTATGTTAAGTGGTATAAGACTAGTATGTTGGTGCTCTTCTTATTTGGAGATTGTCATCTGAAAAAGGGCATTTCAAAATTGCTGAATACGATGACATAACTTTAAAATTGATTCTGTTTCAATAATGGGCTTTTTGCATGACAGTTTTTAGGGTAAAACATCATTAAAGCACTTCCATAGGTTTCAATTTAAACTGCAAAAAGAGTTACTAGTATACAAGGCGGTTTTTTTGAAAAAAATAAATAGTATGTTGATCATTAACTTACTATGAGGATTAGAATGAAAACCTATCCCAACCATTCTAAAATATCTTATTGATAATTGCTGACAACTCAAGTGCCGATACAGGACATATTTAATACCGAAGCATGTGGTTATTTGATCACGACAATTTTACGAACATGAATTCACTGGGGAGGGCAATTTCATTTTTAAGCTATTGTTATTTTAGTTGTATAAAGATTTCAAACATTTTTATTGACCAATAGAATAATTTAAGGTTTGTATTTTTCACTTGGTCAACTAAATGTATCTCCTCAAAGGATCGGAGAAACTTAACCTAATCTCGTGATAAAAACTATACTTTAGAGAAATATGTAAATATAGCGCTTTAAGTTTTCTTATCCCATTTAAACATTATTTTCCTGAATGGAATTGAGATAAAATAAACGACGTCCGACGGTTCCCTTCAGTCGATAGAGGGTGTTTTTAAATTAATACAAAAGTGTGATGTCAATTAGTAGCATAACTGGGTAATTACCATGCCACTTGTTATGCGTATGATTTATGTACACTCGCTAGTCTTTTTTTTTCGGTCAAAATGACTCAAGGAAAACCGCCCAAACACAAATTAATTTCAATGTACTTGCTTCAAACTGCAAGAATCGGCGTCCATTAATAAAGCGAAATAAAAAAANATATGTTAAAGGCGCAGAGTAATCAAATGCCCTGTCGGACGATGAAGAATGTAAACGAGAGAAAATCGTGTGGAAAACTTGCAAACTTGTTAAAACAGGATGTGTAAATGATTTGTAATACCACGTTATACCACGTTTCGTCTTATTCGTGATTTTTTCCCATAACCATCTCTTTAAAACTATCCTTATTGATTTCGATCTCTGAAATGGTATCGGATGTTCAGAATTGTATAACATAGGTTCAGAATGTGTCGGTACCCGAAGGCAATCGAGCAAATTGAAGAATGCAAAATAGCGGAATATAGGATTGCATGACAAAATGTCGCTTATGCGAAAAAGACATTAAATGAAATGCTTCATAAACTTCCTGATTTTGAGAACAAACGAGAAAGTAAAATAAAAAGGTTAATCAAAAGTTTGGAATTTAGTTTGAAAGTCTTCAAATAACGCCGGACAAATATGTCCACCGTAGATTCACGAAACGGCGGACAATCTGAAAATCTACAGGCAATGTACGACGTGTACGACGTATTTTGTAAACATTTCCTACAGCAGTATAAAAATTTACCTATTACCTATTTTATATTACGATATATATCTATTATATATCGTAATAGAAAATACGTAATAGGTAAATTTTTATACTGCTTTGGGATATATATAATATTCAAATTCCAAATTATCAGCGACAGGGATAGTTTGATTTAAGTCATTGCGTTGTGTTTCTAAACAAGAAGATCAAAACCGGACGCTGATTTTAAAACTGGTTACCATTAATTAAATTACGCTGTGATACGATAAGCGGTAAAAAAAAATCAGAAAGCATATCTACTGATTTTTTAGTTATATCACAAAACAAATAAGCAATGAAATAAAACTATAAGAAAGTATAATCAGACAGTATAATTTATCACACTGTTAGCGAAAATATTTTATAAAAGCTCTTTCGATTTAGGCCAAATTTCCATATGCCTAATTAAATAGCATTTATATATATCAAAGGTAACTCCTAATATGTCCAGTTCTGGTTGAATTCATTATGGCGCAGTGCTGTCTGTTAAGACAGATTTCGACACAATAGAATGCCCCATTTAAAGCACTAAGTATTTATTCACAATGTGTCCTTTGATTCATCATCCTCATCCGCCTGACCGATTTGACAATGACCTGCAACAGTGATACTACAATACAGGGTGCTCTACGATGATGATGTTCCGTTACTAAATCGGTTAAATAAGAAGCCGCATTGTTGAATAAGGTGAACTTTAGTTTAAAAAAAACTGCTGGACTTCATCATTATTAAGTGTTGGTATACCGAACACGAATTTCGTAGCATTTATTGGGTTGAAAGTACGGGTGTTCCTTCACATATGTAAACGCTCATCGCGATAGTGGGGACAGTTAAAGAAATAATGACCTACATCCTCAGTGTGGAAACCACAACTAAAATAAAGTGAGTCAATTAAATGATTTGTAAAGACATTTTCTTCAAGATCAATATATTCGTTTCTGATTCCGGATTTATCAGTTTGTATTTAAATTCACTTAGAGTATAGGGATAAGGTGTATCATAATCAAGTTCGTTCCATAAACGGGTAGCTGATGGTACAACCTTTCAACAATATTATTTTACTGTATGTAAAAAAAAACAGTTAAACTGCTTGATATTCATATACTTTCTAAAAGTAGTAAAACACATATACTTGTACGAAGCTTTATCTTAAATGTGTTCGACATCTATTCGGAAATCAACAAATTATAATTAACACTAAAAGTAACTGAACACATGGCATGGAAAAATAATAGCAAATAAAAGGCGGGAGTTGTTTCAGTAATAGGACTTGAATATATTACAGTTGTCGAACATATAAATATTTATATATAATTAGAAGCATTAGTTTCAGATGTATTCCTAATATTTTATGTTTTGATTGCAATTACAATTGTTCTGCAATTATTAAATTGTTACGTTTTTCTCAACGACTTAATTTTAAACATTTAGCTTCAACTGATAACTGTATTTTGTCTGTATCTATCATTCTTTCAAAACGTGTAGTTATGTTATGTATTATACCATTTCAGACAACGCATGTGTTCGTGCTTGTTTCGTTCGAAATGTTTAAACAGAAAGGTCTGAAAGCCAAACCATGATAGAACACAGCCATTTCGCAATGATGTAGCCTTTTAACATCATTCAGAAGATCAGAATGCGACGGGCGATACGGGTGCGTCTATACTTTTCTTTGTGGAGTTTAATGGTATTGATATGCATTGTTTTGAACATCATCAATATAGATTGGGGAAAAACAAACACCGTAAGTGGAATACTAATCGTTGTAATTCTTGCAGTTCTTCAAGGATCCGTGCTTGAGTTTCCANTTAAGAATCCATTTTTATGATAAATTATTTTCTAAGTGTGATGTTTGGCGCGCCATCCAGCCGATTCACACCGCGGTTTACATTGGTCACTTGCCTAAAATAAAAGACTAGCGGATGTGTAAATAAAAAAATCTGCTGATAATTTCTTAACGTTTTGATTATTCCTTTATTTCCATCCATAATAACATTTTATCATTAATATATGCAGTATGCCTTTTTTGTGAAGTTTGTAAATACTTCGAAAACAAAAATAGAAAAAAAATATAGCATGCATACTCAACTCTCTTAGAGATGAATTTGTTAGCTATGAATGTCTTAGTGTAATTTAATGACATTAAATTAACAGGGTGAAGGCAAGCTATTACATATTATTCAATGCTATATAATTGATTTTTACTGTGCCAGGGTTAGCAGTAGTGCGGGAAAAATGCCAAAAAACTACGACATCTAATTTTTGTTATCAGAATTGATTCAGAGCGATAATTGTGCAGCAATAGTATATGTTTTGTTGTAGTATTTTTGTGCGGAATACGATTTCTTATATCGTTTTTGTATATCGGAGCAGATGAGCGAACAGTGCGAAACTATTTTTTTTAATAACCCACATAATGGTGAACAATTCTATCAAAAGTGCTTTGTATTGCTATGTATTGCAGTTTGTTAACAGATTTTTATAAAGAAGAAACGATATATTCAAATACATTGTTTAATTATGTTCCAAAATAACGTGACTTTGTATTGTCAATTATTGAATATAAACCTCAACATTGAAGTGAAGACTTAAAATTATTATTCAAAACAATCTTTATATATATATTTATATATACAAGGTATCACAAATACACTTTGCCTGCGTTTAAAAATAAGACTATGCTCCGAAACAGTAAGAAAAGGTAATATTTTATCAAACTGGTGTAAAAGAAGTCTCAAAACCTTTATTGCTTTTCACCAGAACAACTTTATTACGCTACTGATCCGGTAATGGTAACTTGACTGTATTCCTATACTGCACAAAATAGTAAAATTAAAATTATGTACGCAGCATTATCCACAATGCGGTCGGCACATTTTCGGAAATCAACCAATCAGAATTATATGACTTAAAGTGGCTTAAAGATACTCTTTATAAATAGTTCAATATAAATAAGTTGCTTTAGTTTCAGTTGTCTTGTGTTATAATTGCAATTCCGACTGTTCTGCAATTATTAAATTGATAAGTGGTCTCCTCAAGACTTCATTTTTAACACTCAGCTTCAAATGATAACATTATTTGTGTATGTATCATTCTTTAGAAAAAAAGTGAACTTATACTGTGCATTATGCTCTTTCAGACAACTCACGTGTTCGTGCTTGTGTCGTTCGAAAGGTCTAAAACAGAAAGATCCGGAAAGTTTACATCATTAAGGACATCACAATGCGACGGGCGACACGGGTTCGTCTATACTTTTCTGTGTGGATTGTAATGGCATTGATATGCATTGTGATGAACATCATCAACATAGACTGGGCAATAACAGACACCGTGAGTGGTATACTAATCGTGGTAGTCCTTGCAGTTCTTCAAGGATCAGTGCTTGAGTTTCCCGTGCAGACTATGGCTACGCTACTGATTGGCGGTGAACGACGTAATAATAAACGCGCCGCATGTGATCGTTTGACTGTTATGCTCAATTACAATCTATTAGCTACGGGAAAAGACGATATTCTGGAATGTTTTGAAATGATGTATACGGCGTTTGTCGGAAACCTAAGTCCTAACGTTTCAGCTGTTCTTTTAAGTGCTACTAACGACGAGGAACTAAAGGAGTATGAACTCCAGATACGGGATAAGTATCGTGCAATTTTGTATGATGACTTGTACAGAGAAGGCCTGGCGTTTGCTCGTGGTGAATATCAACTGGTGGACCCCATTCACATGGACAATGTCTGGGCGATGTATATTGATGTAGACATAAATGTTTTCATGACTGATTATCTAGTGGAAATATGTGACCGATATGCCCGTGAGTTTATGGTAGTACATCGAGTTAGCCGAGTTCTACGGAAATGTGGGCAGTATCAAGACCTAATGCTCCTCTCTGAAGGGGAATGCGAGGCATATTCGTATTGTGACAAATCTTACTACGGCCGATCAGCCCGTGAACCCGGCGAAGCGTTATTTCACACAAGCGAAGACGTCTCCAATATAACAGATAGGAAATTTGACTACACACTTGTTTTAGATGCCGACACGGGTGTATCTCGGGGCTCGGTTTTTGATATGCTAAGCATTGCAGCCGCGCATCCCGAGAGAGGCATCATTCAACCGTCAATCAAACTTCATTGCGGCCCAGGGGACGCAATGTTCATGCATCTCGAGGCCATGAGACAGAACATTTATGAACCAATGACAAACGCAATAACAGCTCTGTTTGAACAATCCTCGTTCTTCGGGAAAGGGTTAATTAAAAATAAACTGTATATTGACTACGTTATTGGTTCCAAAGATGATCTCATCGAAAGAGTGCCGGTAGATGTGCTAAGTCATGACACCTTTGAAGCAGCGCTGCTAAAGCCGCTGTATGCTGGCAGTATTTTCCTGCTAGAAGCACCTAGCACTAACTATGTTACATGGAACATTCGTGAGCGACGATGGAACAGGGGGGAAATACTTCTAGCCATGTATTTCTGGAAGTACACATTCGGTAAACTTATGCGATGGCTTCAGAAGAAACTTCAGCGGTCAAAATTCAATAAGACCAAAGTCAGGACAGAAACAAAACTAGACTTCGTGACCGCTTTCATAGCACATTCGGCGCTGCGACAAATGTTGATGAAGCCTGCCCTTCTGTTATATATCATTCTTCAATTTAGCGTCCATCTGCGCAACCAATACGCGTCCATCATCATTGTCATGTTCTGTGTACTAGTCTTCCCAAAGCTTGCTACGTGTAATCGCGGAAATTACAAGTTTGTCATTTTGGAAACGATAGCGTCACTTCTCCAATTCACGCCTGAAGCGCTTGTTGGTTGCGTACGCATTTGGCGCGCTTTTTATGCCAATATTTCACTCAATGTCAAATGGGTACCACAACGGGCCGTAGAGGAAGATTTTAAAAACTCTAATCCGTTTTTGGCAAGTTTTAAGCATCTCTGGGGTTATTCAGTGTGTTCTATCGTAGCAGGTGTTTTAATTGTTTTCTTTCTTGAAAGAGCAATTTTGTTCTTAGTTATGCTAGTTACAACAGTCATGTTACCTTTTTACGCTGGATTAACATCGTTAACCACCGGTTTTAAACGCTGTAAGCCAAGCAGTAAATCTGACCAAATAAATGCAGTTGCCGATTCTAATATGTACAGTAGCATTGGGACAACGTCTGAACCCACTCTTAAAATAAGCAAAATAGAAGACGATCAGTTGACGCACCAAATGTACACAAATTACGGGTTTGATAGAAAAACAGAGTTGTTAAACCATAAAAATACACAGACCAATGTTTCATGGTCCAGGGACGTAGAAAATATGATTGCAAATTCCGAACGATATGGACAGATGTTAAGTCTGTCCTATGGAAAATATAGTCATCCCAGGCGTTTTGATGGTCGAGAAAAGCACGTGTCATAAATAAACGTCAAATTTCCGAAAGTAGTGGATACAAATGAATCGAACGAATATGATAGTATACATCTATCTAGTAGTGATTGTTCTTCTTCACTTTCGCCTTAGTCGACCACGTGCTCAAGCTTTCGATCATCGCTTTCCGCAAAACTTCCCCGCACAGACACTTCTCTTGCTGAACAATGGAGAATTCGGTATATCAACAATGTTACTTATATCAAAATAGAAAATGTTCAAGATTTAAAAAAAACTCTGTGACCCGTCAGCTTAATCAAAGAACGAACAATTTTGCACAGAGCATATATATATGTGGTTTGTATTGTGTGTTTTAATATTTTTATATTCATATTTGTATCAATTATTTATATTATTATAAATATTTTCATGACATATATGTTTCAATTCGGGTTGATGGTCGGGAAAAGCACGTGTCAGTTATAAAGGTGAGACCTTCAACGGAAGAGGATAAAAAACGAATCCAACGAATATGAGGTTTAACATCTCACTGGTAGTGAGAGTCCTTATTCAATTTTGCAAATGTCGACCACGAGCTCAGGCTCTCAATCATCGCTTTCCACGGTAATCCCTAGCACAGACACTACGTTTGCTGAAAAAAGGATCAGTCGGTATATCAACAATTTAACTTAAATCAAAATAGGAAATGTTAAAGATTTAAACTTTTTCCCCGGAGCATAAACGCTATGTACAAACATCTATATGTACTTAAGTTCAGAAATTGCATCGTTGTTCTTTATACTTTCCAAATGTCCATTATTTTGGGAGCATACTGATCATAAGAGTGTCCTTTTTACGCAAGGTGTTTATTAAGACAGGAGTAATCGTCGACACATATCTTCTTGTGTACCATATCAGAAGATAACTATTGTTAGAAGAATATGGTCCCTCACTGAAGGCGAGTGACTTATTGCAACACACGCAAGCACAAGACACGAAATGAATGAAAGTGGGGGTACCAACACAACAGCGATCGATGTACGGTCTTCTTGAACTAAAAGTGTTGTGGGCACCAACCCACATACTATGCTCATATTTAATCACTTAGAAAGGCAAATGTACTATATATACAACACGGAAATAATTAACCAGACGCATATAACAAAACTTATTATAATATGCAAGATTTAATATTTATTTACAATATTTCCAGAAGACCAATGGCCCATGTGGACACATTTAAGTACATGCACTATGATAATAACATTAATAGACATAAATACAAAATTATAAAAAGTAAATTATGAGAAAGCGAGATTGCTT
>VMBQ01000300.1:10161-55979 GCA_007657795.1 Dreissena rostriformis
GGAATCGGGATATGAAAGATAAGGGATTTGGGTAAATGAATCTTTTAATTGTATGAAACTATCTTCACATTGTTTTGACCATGTAAATGGGACATTCTTTCTCGTGAGATTAATAAGAGGTTCAACCATTTCAGAATATGAAGGGCAAAATCTCCTATTAAATTCCGCTGCACCTAAGACAGATCGGACATCACGTACGCATTTTGGTCTAGGGAATTTTCGGATAGCATCAACTTTTAATGGATCTTGCCTTATACTGTTTTGATCGATGATAAAACCTAGGTATGTAGTCTCTCTTTGTAAGAATTGACATTTTCATAGCTTAAGCTTTAGGTTATGTTTACTGAGACTCTGTAGTACTGTATTTACGTGCGATAAGTGAGATTGCAAGTCAGGTGAAAATATTAGGATATCATCCTGGTATGCCACAGCAAATTCCTCACAACCCTTGAGTACTTTATTAGCTAATTCTTGAAATATGGCACCACCACTGCAAACACCAAAGGGCATCACGTTAAAGTGAAATAGACCCCTAAATCCTGAAGCAAAAGCCGTTTTTTCTATGTCCTCTTCCTTTATAGGTATTTGCCATATCCCGATTTCAAAACTAAACTGGTGAAATATTCACTTTTACCTAATTATGCCAATATATCATCTATAAGTGGTAATGGATAGGCAACTGGTTTTGTAATTTTGTTTAATTGTCTAAAATCAACGCAAAACCTTTTCTCGTCTTTAATATCTTTGTTTGAATCATGCGTATTTTTCTTTTTGTCTACCAAAACCACAGGAAAACTCCAAGGACTTCTTGATTGTGTAATTATTTTTGCTTCTAACATTTCGTCAATTGCTTTATCTATGAATATCTTATTATTTATTGGAGTGTGATACGGTTTCAGTTTAATAGGTGGATGATCTCCTGTTGGTATGGTAAATTCTATTGATGAAGTTTGAGTTAATTCTAAGTTATTTCTTGCAAAGAGAGTTCTGTGTTTTAAAAGAATGAGAAGAATATTTTCTTTTTGTTCTTCGGCTACATGCAAATCTGATAAAATTTCGTCTTTAGATAGGCATGATTTCGGCTGATTATTTTTGATAACTTCTTGTACAAAGCATATTTCATTATCATTTATCGATTTTATTCACCCTATGGCACAGTGACGTCTAAGCCTTATTGTTTATAATTAAAATGGGAAATTTTCGATCACACGTTGTTTTAACTATTGCATTTACAAAATTACTCAATGTACTGAAACCCTGGGAATAAACCACAATTCAAGTATTTACATGCTTATCGAACATGGTGATATAACGTTTTAATGTACAAATACTTTGTGCAAACAAAGCACCAGCCTTAATCCCTTATGTCAACAGCGTCAACCACTCCATCAAATAAATGCCTTGTTAAACATACAGACTCTAGATTTTACTATCTTTGATCTTTCAATTTGTTGACTTATTCTAGTGTACAATGAGTGCAGAAATATGTCATGTTAACTTGCTATTGATAAACTGTCCCATATTTTGAACCAGTTTCTACATGCAAGAAATCAACCCAAATATGATGACCAAATCCATTTACACATTCCTATCATATTATTAATGTCTATCTGTAATTAATTTCTATCATTTGTTATATTATATAACATAATGTTTATGTTATATATGGATACATAATTAATTTATTTATTTATCTCTACGGGGCTGTTACGTTACAATTTTTCATAGAAGTGACGTTGATCTGACTGGCCCAAAATACAATTTCAAGCGGTTTTCATAAAAGCTACCTATGCACAACATTTCAGAGCATTATCTCCATCCAACTTCCAGTTATTGTGCGGAAACTGTTTTTCTATTTTGAGCAAACAGTGACTTTGACCTTAACCAGACACACTATAAATACAACCCAAAGCTAGATTTTCATGCAAGCTTGCCATATCAAGATTGGGCAATGCAAACTTATGTTATTGACTGAAAAGCAATTGTTTGCTGTCTTTCTATTTTAAGTAATAGTGACCTTGACCCCACTGGCCCAAAATGCAAGCCGAAGCTAGGTCTTCATGGCAACTACAAACACAAAAAACTTCAGTGTATAACTCAATCCAAACGCAAGTAATTGAGCAGATACTTTTTTCTTTTTTTAATTACAACGACCTTGAGAAGACATGCCCTTAATACAATCCCAATGTATGATACCATGCAAGCTTGCTATATTAAAAGTTTTATTAAGCAGAACTTGAGTTATCAACCCAAAAACCACTTGTTTGACGCCCTGGTCCCCACACCATATCCCAATCTAACAACCAGGAATTTTAACAATCATGTACCCATCAGAGATTGGGAGACATCTGGGACACTAAACCCAGCTTACTTGTATTTGAATACAACCACATATTGTACTTAAGAGCCTTGTCAATATCCCTGAGTTGAGCTAGTTGCTTTTGCAAGGGGGTATATTTGTGCCTATTATTTTCGTTCCATGTATTACCACACATCCACTTAACCATACTTTCGGATGCAACACAGGCCACTGAACTTGGACAGCAAGCAGGTTGATTGCACATACAGAAGCCAACATTATCGTTAAATCATTAGAATATGATTACCTTCAGCAGCAGGTTGATATTACCAGATAGCTATAGAAACACATATCAACCATTTTCTGCAACCTAAATACCCACTGCAATGCACGAGATGGTGCTGCTGGTATTCATGCCAGCACATTGCCACACTGGTGTTGGCAAATAATTTACACCTCTTTGAAGAGGCAATTAGACAGATGTATGTTAATTTGTATAAGGTTTACCTTTGTTGTACAGGTACATTACCAAGAACACTTGCTTTGGCTAAGTTTGAGTGACTTTATTTTGCTTAGGCTTTGCCAAGGGCCAGGGCAATGGGGCAGCAGCCCAAAATTACACATTTCACTACCTTATATTTCAGTTATTTAGTGAAACTAAATTGCAACAAAACTAAACATTGTTTTCAACTTTGCCTGCCATACCCTCTATCAATATTTAATTTGTTTGTGCGTACTTGAAACCTCACAGTTTAATTGACTGGAAACTCGGTTAATCACTCCAAAAACACTGAAGATTTTGAAGTATGTCCTTGACCTAGATAGCAAGGTGGTTGGTTCTTCAGTGTAACACAGAGTCTCATTTAGGTAAACATGTGTGCCAAACATATTAAAACTTATTAATGTACTGTATACACTTCAATGAAGCTTCTCAAAAATTAAGAAATGGTCGCCAGTTGCCAAAAAAATCCAAGATGGAAACTTGTGGGCCATTTTGATATGGATCGTTGCACAAATTATGTCATGAACTACTACCCCTCATGAAAACAAAATGCAAATGCCAATTCAGAGAAGAAAACAACCAACATGGTGTCTCCAGTCTTCTACCCTTCAAACTAAATGTCTTTTGGGGTATATTAAACGAAGTTACGAATCAATTACATAACATGATATTATGCCTAAAAGAAAGCAATTGAAATAAATGCAAGCTTTACACTTGCATGGGTATAAAAGGGTTATTTTCAAGCAGTAAAGCAATTCTGCATTACTTCATCAACTTATTGCTGCTTCTCATAACAACTATCACTTCTGGTAAATAACAAAGCACTGGTTCTTTTTTCTGTCAAATAATTGCCATTTTATTTGCAGCTGGTACCATAACCTGAACACTTAAATANAGAGCTATGCTGTATGCTATAAAGTCATGCAAGGTTCAATTGAATTAACAAATAACTACGCAGTCTCGCAGTCTCGTCAAGAGCTACGCTGTATGCTATAAAGTCATGCAAGGTTCAATTGAATTAACAAATAACTAAGCAGTCTTGCAGTCTGGTCAAGAGCTATGCTGTATGCTATAAAGTCATGCAAGGTTCAATTGAATTAACAAATAACTACGCAGTCTGGTCAAGGGCTACGCTGTCCCATATACAGCCATGCAAGGTTTCCTTGTCTCATTAGCGGACATTGTAAGATCGCAACTGAAATATAAGGATGGGTTTAAGCCATTTGTTACAAAGCAGTTATTTTATTTTATTAACCTTAGTCGTCAACTGATGGAAATGTGTAATAAGAAGAAAATATCATGTGATTTTGCTCAGGAGTTGAAAAGAATGGATTTGCTAATGAAATTTAAATCAAATTTAGACTCCATTTAACCTGCCTATCATTTTCCATTGCAAGTGACAAAAAAAGAGATCAATCAATAAACTATTCTCGACAACTGAGAAGATTTCCACACATTTGTACTTTCCTATAACGACTGCCCCACCCTGTTGTTATTTTAGATCACAAAATTAATATTCTTTATGTGTTTCTTTCATTATGTTTTCAATGAAGACAAGCAGGGAAGCCACCTTACAATCTGTTTTCCATGTCTGTTGCATACAGAGTTAGGCAGTGACATCGTATCCTGTAAGACCTTGCAGCATATTTACAGGTATTTCAGAAGTTTTTTGTTCTGCGGGACACAAATGTGGAGCAAAACAAAATAATGACGTCAACTCCATGTTTTCTAATTGGCAACAGTTGGGACGCTGGCACCATTTGTCAATTACATTACACAAAACCTCTCTGGATTAGTTGTTGCAACAATAATTGTGTATGTTAGTTGAACTAGCTAAAATATGAGATACCATAAATATTTTATGAGACAATATGCAACCTATAACATAGGTAACATATTTTCTGCTTTATACTCATTCAAGATGACTATGAACTGACTTAGCTGATTCAAATTAAAGGGACCTGTTCACGTTTTGGTAAATTGACAAAATTGATTTTTTTTTTTTTCAGATTTGCAAAGTTTTGTTGTTGTTACGATATTTGCCAGGAAACAGTAATACTGAACATTTACATGGCTCTAAAATATCCATTATATGCATCTTTTGATGATTTAAAAACCTCAAAATTATAAAGCGTTACAAACGTGAAAAGATTGAATAATTTTGATAGTTTTGTTTTTGTTGTTATATTTTGGGACATTACGAGGATTGCTCCAAGGGTCAGTCGTTCGAGCCCAGGTTTGGGTTACTTTTTTTTTCTTTTTTTTTCTCTCGTTGTATACTTGAACTATTTAAGCCTGATGTTTACATTCATCACTTTAAGGCATTTAATGACAAACTTCGAAACATACCAGAATCTGTAAACAAGTCCCTTTAAGTGTACCCATGTGTGGGGTAAAAAAGGTTTCATGCAGTAGAGAATTAAAAGGAAACATTTAAACTGTAGACACATGAGCCGTGTCATGCAAAAATGGGTCTTATGCGTCCAGTGTAGCTCCAGACCAGCCCACACATTAGCCCAGTCTGGTCAGAGGCTAGCCTGTACGCTATAGTCACAACAGGTCTCGTAGTCTGATAAGTGGACAAGGTAGCTCCTGACTAGACAGCGCTAATGCGCAGGCTGGTCTGATGCTAAACTGGCCACATATGGCCTATAAGACCCCTGTTATCAGGATGTAGCCCATATGCATATGTATTCAAGACCATGTGATTTATGCATTGAAGACGATGCAAGAACCATTTTCAATTAACAAGATAAATGTATGCAGGCCTCGACACTAACTTTTTTTTCAACTAGCCCATTCGGGCTAGTAAATGCAGAACCTACTAGCCCTGACCAATCTTTCATGTGCCCTGACCCAAGTATTATCAAAACATTTATATTTATCATTCAACTTGTATTTTCTTGTGTTTCAATCCTTCTAATTAGCTTGCCTTACTAATGCTAATGAATTCAATATTCATCTACTTAAGAATAGTACCTAAAACGATCAATAAGTCCAACTTTCTTTAGTCAGTATTAACTTTAAAAAAAGTCAAAATTTCTGCCCATTATTGACGATAAATGTTTGTCAAGAATTTGGGGAACACAGACGTTCTCCAATTCCGGGAGTAAACGCACACCATAAACTGAAATGTGCGTGGGGGATCCCTGTATGCCTTGATTTGACATCCAATCGGCACAGGGATATCCCCTTATAACATATGTAAATCGTGTGACGCGATGTGAGCGCATCGAGCACTGTTCTTATTCAACCAATCGTCAATTAACTCTAAATTTAGATTGATGCAATATGTACAGACTATTTACTGAAAATAAGTCGAAAACGAAAGGTAATTTGTGAAAAACATCAATGTGTATTGGTCAGCATTCAATGTGTTTGAATTACAAAATCGGTGTTTTGACAGGTTTTATAACCTTAGGTGGTATAATACACAGGATAAAAGTATCGTTGGACTTGCTTGGGCCATAAATACAAACGCAGGTGCCGTTTATTTCTGTACGATACATTTGTTTATAGCAATTAGCGACCCCAATCATAAAAACACGATGGTGTGAATGCCTGATTAAATCAATTAGTTGCCAATAAATCGCTGATAAGTTGTCAAAAACAACACTGGTGCACTCGAGAAGTAGAAGTGGGTTGTTAATTGGGGGCAATAAATGGATTAGAGATGGTAAGTTTTAGACAGACAGAGCTTGAATAGCGAATTTTATTGTGAACTTACATCGTTTTTAACGAATGTCGGGACAAATTGTCTCATATTGGGATGCCGGGACAAAGCGCACAAAGGCAGGACTGTCCCGCCGAGATCGGGACGCCTGGCATGTATGAATTTTAAAATGCAGTTTATTGATATAGAACACAAAATCCTGCCCAAAATACACACGACCGGTCGGGCATGTTCCTGGGACATTGGCTAGCCCGGACCTAGGTACAGGCAGTGAATGTCGTTCGGACGTGCCTTAGTGTCGAGCCCTGGTATGTTTTTGAAAAACTTCTTCACTTTTTTTCAATGGGTATGTTTTACAAATTTATTTGTATCAATTCATCTACAGACATATCTCACCTTGTAAATCAAAAGCAATACTTTAATAATCAAATACAAATGTGTTATCCTCAACAATTTTTTGTAGAGTTTTACATTATTATTAATTGGATCATTTAGCTTAACATTTACTGAAGGTAATTCTTGGGTGTTCATGCGAAATCTCCAGATGGAACCAAAGGCTGCAATGACGTCAACAGACCGTTGATCCGACAAAGATAAGATTTATTCATGATAGTTGCACATCATGATAGTTGCACATAATTACTTTGCACCCAGAAAAGTCTCTGTGCATTATTTTATGACAAAATACACACNAATAATTTGAACGCTGACCGATACACATTGATGTTTCATGTATTATAAAATTAACTTTCGTTTTCAACTGATTTTCAGAAGAAAGTTTGTGCATATTGCATCGATCTAAATTTAAGATTAATTGACGATTGGTTGAATAAGAACAGTGCTCGATGCGCTCACATCGCGTTACACGATTTACATATGCTAAAGAGGATATCCCTGTACCGATTGGATGTCAAATCGAGGCATACGGGGATACCCCTCATTTCAGTTTATTTAGTGTGTTTACTTCCGGAAAATGGAGAACGCATGTGTTCCCGAATTTCTGAAACACATTTATCGTCAATATTGGGCAAAAAAATAGAGTTTTTGTAAGTTTTATACAGACTTCTGACTTAAGTAAAGGTGGAATGATTGATCGTTTTAGGTCCCGCTTTTTGGTCAAATGTCCCTACATTTTTTTATGGAATGTCCAGATTTGGACCTGAAAAATTCTGGCGTGTATGGAAAGGAAGGAGTGTTAAAACTGGTTGAAACAAAATGACTCCATCATCCATTTGTCAATATACAATTAATACTAATATTTAAAAACAACCATTGTCACTTCGAATTTTTAATGATTTTAATTGGAATAAGAATTGCTGAGAATTATCAATATCCAAAAATCAAGCGCTAATCTGATCCAGAAATATATGTACATTTTGATCAAATTGTAAAAAAACTTATTGATAAATAGTTTGAAGGGAAAAAACTAATTGTTGCAAAAAGCTTGCAGTGAAAATTAATTGACCCCAAATCTTATCTGTTGCCCTGTTATCTACATACATAACTCAACGTAAACAAAAGCAACACTTTAATAATAATCACATACAAACTTGTTAGTCTCAAGAAACTTTTTGTAGAGTTTTACATTATTATTTATTGGATCATAATAAGCTGAACATGTACTGAAGGTACATTTTTCTATCCTTGCATGTTCGTACAAAATCTCTGGATGGATGGAACCTAAAGCTGCAATGACGTCAACAGACTGGTACTCCACAAAGATAAGATTTATACATGATAGTTGCACATAATTACTGTGGACCCAGAAAAGTCTGCATTAATTTATGACAAAATACACACTTACACAGATGCAAAAGCAATTTTCCAAATCCAATATTATGATGTCGATGGAATCTAGTACTCCCAAAAGGACAGAGGAAACACTGGTAATGTCACTGTACCGGTTTATCAACCTTTTGGTGGGGTAATAAATATTTAAAGGGACTTTTGTTCACCGATTTTTTATAATTTTTGAAAAATATAATTTAATTAACAAAACTGTAATTTTTGAATATTTTTAAATGATAATAATAACAAGGATAAACAAGTGATGTGTTTGTGAAACACTATGTCATCTTTTGAGCAATTTTGAACCATATATTTGACCTTTGACCTTGAAGGATGACCTTGACCTTTCACCACTCAAAATGTGCAGCTCAGTGAGATACACATGCATACCAAATATCAAGTTCCTATCTTCAATATTGCAAAAGTTATGGCCAATGTTAAAGTTTGTGCAAACCAACAAACCAACAAACACACAGACAGGGCAAAAACAATATGTCCCCCAGTATAGACTGGGGGACATAAAAAGACCCTGGCCTGTGGATCTGAGACCTCTAGAAGCAAAAGCTAACTTGCTACCATTACAGCACACAGGCTTTTGACACTACAACATTGCTAAATTCTTATGTCTTATATACACGTTTTTGTACACAGTGTTACTACAGAACATATGCACACAGCGTTACTACAGTACTTAAAACACAGTTTCTTTTACAAAACATAATGCACGCAATACCTGTACAGTACAAATGCAAAAAAATTTCATACGTTATTTAAAAGTGTTAAAACTGCGTCCTCAATTATGAACATGAAGAGTGCAAGTTTGCAGGACCAATTTTTACAGGTATAACAATTTTCTATGAAGCTTTTCCACGAAACTTAATCATGACATTTTTATGTGCAAAAAGGCAATTATTATTGAAGATATAACATACTTGGAAGCTACTCCAAGAAACTCCATGACATTTTTATTGTGCAAAAAGGCGATAATTATTGAAGATTCATCAATTTTAAAATCCAGTACATTAAACTTCAAAGAAGCAATATTTCAGTGGAAAACCTTCAATATTTTAATGAAAATTCATTATTGCACAGTAATTTGACGGTAATCATTATTGATAAATAATTGACGATTCATCAATTTTTAAATGAAGTACAAAATTACTTCTAAGGAGCCATATTTCAGTGGTAAACCTGCAATATTTTAATGAAAATTGCCTGATAATTTGATGGTGATCTGTTTGATTATGTATGAAAACGCTGCCAGCAATCCCTACACATGAGACAGGTATAAATGCCAGTTCAATGGAGATTAAGCACCTTACAAAAGTTCATGATAAAATATGGGCTGTCAGTTGTAGTGGCAGCCATTGTGTGGATACGTTTTTTGTCACTGTGAACAATGGTGGTGGTGGTGGTGGTGGCGGTGGCGGCGGCGGCGGTGGTGGACATTTTACTGTGTCGAGTCACCATGACCTTGACCTTTGACCTAATGACCTGATAATAAATAGGGGTCATCTGCCGGTCATGACCAATGTCCCTATGAAGTTTCGTCCAACCGTCAGACAAATTTTGAAGAGAAAATCCTATATCCAACGTAATGAAACTAATTAACATCAAAACAAATTAATATTTTTTCACTTTTTAAAACTTCTTTAAAAACATGTTCTAAATAAATCCCAAAGTTGAAAAAAAGTTTGACACCACCAGTCTGTGTCACCCATGACAACTTTCCTTTAAATTTAAAATCGCTTTTATTAAATGCCAAAATTAAAACAGCAACATATTGTGTAAAACTTGCTGCACAGTCCACATATTGGGTGTAAAAAAGCACGTAAATAACTTTTAAATGTAACCATAGATTTGTAATGCATTGTTACAACTACAAAACTATTAATGTGTGTAACGTGAACGGTAAATATCAATAAGATTTGGGTTTTTGTATTTATTGTCAGATATATTGTTACAATAATGTAGTATTTTTTATATATTAATGTTATGTATATATTTATGTCACAATCATGTACCAGACATTTGGTAGACATCTTGGACACTAAACCCAGCTTACATGTATTTTAATATAACACAGCTGGTTGCTTTTTCAAGGGTTGTATGTGAGCCTATTATTTTCTTTCCATGTGTTACCTCACATGCACTTAAGCACACTTCAGGTGCAAATATGCCACTAAACTTGGACAGCAAGCAAGGTGATTGCACATACAAATGCCAACAGCATATTTAAATCATAAGAATATGATTACCATCAGCAGCAAGTTGATATTGCTAGCTATAGCAAAACATATCAACCATTTTCTGCAACCTAAATACCCGCTGCAATGCATGAGATGGTGCTGCTAGTATTCATGCCAGGGCATTGCCACTGCTGGTTTTGGAAAATAATTTACACCTCTTTGAAGAGGCAATTAGACAGATGTTTGTTTATTTTAATAAGGTTTACCTTTGTTGTACAGGTACAAGGTACATTATCTGGAACACTTGCTATGGCTAAGTATTGAGTGAATGTACTTTGCTTAGGTAAGACCAAGGGAATGGGCAATGGGGCAGCAGCCCAAAATGTTGGGAAGTCATTGACTAATTTAAAGTCTGCTGCCCCTTATATGAAATTGGGCCGCGCTCTACAGTCTGCAGAGGCTAATCAGGGACGACATTTTCCGCTTTTATTGTATTTTTCTCATTTAAAGGAACTATCGGTTAATTGATAATCCTAAACGCAGGTCCATAATCCGCAGCATTTAACAGCCCATGTGTCATAAATCATAATTATGATCGTTATTAGCCTCACTGATTAACCCTTGCATGTTTGGAGATTTAACTAATTAAGGAATATAGTTGGTTAACGAAAGACATTGTAGGTGCCATAAACAATAATCAGCAAATGCCTTTGATTGCAAGATTTAAAAGAAGTTGAAAAGCACCCTTTTGATTAACGATATAATAGCTTTTACTCAAATCTTAAATTTGTCAACAAAATTTCAAAAAATCGAATTGTACACGTCCCATTCTGTCCTTTTCATTGACTATGCAACAAAGAGTCTCATACAGGTAAACATGTGTGCCAAACATATTTAACCCTTTGAGCGCTGGAACCAGATTTTGAAGGCCTTTGCAAACAGTTTGGATCCAGATGAGATGCCACAGAACGTGGCGTCTCATCAGGATCCAAACTGTTTGCTATTCTGATAGTATTTTTTGAAAAAAATCGAAGAAAATGCTAATTTTAGAAATTTAGCAGACAACATTTTAGTAGACGAAAAATTTCCCAGCATGCAAAGGGTTAAACTTATTCATGTACTGTATACACTTCAATGAAACTTCCCAAAAATTAAGAAATGGCCGCCAGTTGCCAAATAAAATCCAAGATGGCAATTAGTTGGCCACCTTGAATTAGATCATTGAACAAAATTTTAATTATGTCATGCACTACTACTCCTTATGAAAACAAAATGCAAGAAACTTAATGCCAATTCATAGAAGAAACCAACCAACATGGTGACTTCAGTCTTCTACCCTTCAAACTTGGTTTGTAGGGGTATAATAAACCTGATAACAAATCAGGGCAATTACAGAACATGAAATAGCTGAAAGAAATGCCAGGTACACTTGCATGGATATAAAAGGGTTATTTTCAAGCAGTTAAGCAAATCTGTATTACTGCATCACTTTATTGCTGCTACTCATAAAAAATATTACTTCTGGTAAATAACAAAGCACTGATCCTTTTTTCTGTCAAATAATTGCCATTTTATTTGCAGCGGGTACCATAACCTGAACACTTAAATACACAAACAATAAAATTATGTATTAATTTGTGTGGCAACACAACTAACAAACCATATGGGACCAGCCCATAGGAGTCCAGAGAGAGAACTCAGAACTTCCAGAGACCCTATTCATCACTTTATTGTAGATAAAAAATTAAATTAAAGATGTTAACAAGAGGCTCATGAGGGCCTGAATCGCTCTACTGGCTGGAATGTCAATGGAATGGAAAGTCAACATGCAAGGGAATACTATAAAAACACAAATCCTTTCATCCTTGCCAAATGAATTATCAGATGGCTTCTATTTTATTTAATTTTAAATTAATAATTGCAACCAATAAAACAACCTACTTAAATGCCTCGGACCAATACAAATTCAAGGGGCGATAATTCTGGACTTTTTACTCTGATGTAACCCATTTTCAATAGGGTTTGAGTCCTTATTAATATAAAGACACTGAACAAGTTTGAAAAGAATCGGATGAAANAAGATCGCAACTGAAATATAAGGATGGGTTTAAGCCATTTGTTACAAAGCAGTTATTTTATTTTATTAACCTTAGTCGTCAACTGATGGAAATGTGTAATAAGAAGAAAATATCATGTGATTTTGCTCAGGAGTTGAAAAGAATGGATTTGCTAATGAAATTTAAATCAAATTTAGACTCCATTTAACCTGCCTATCATTTTCCATTGCAAGTGACAAAAAAAGAGATCAATCAATAAACTATTCTCGACAACTGAGAAGATTTCCACACATTTGTACTTTCCTATAACGACTGCCCCACCCTGTTGTTATTTTAGATCACAAAATTAATATTCTTTATGTGTTTCTTTCATTATGTTTTCAATGAAGACAAGCAGGGAAGCCACCTTACAATCTGTTTTCCATGTCTGTTGCATACAGAGTTAGGCAGTGACATCGTATCCTGTAAGACCTTGCAGCATATTTACAGGTATTTCAGAAGTTTTTTGTTCTGCGGGACACAAATGTGGAGCAAAACAAAATAATGACGTCAACTCCATGTTTTCTAATTGGCAACAGTTGGGACGCTGGCACCATTTGTCAATTACATTACACAAAACCTCTCTGGATTAGTTGTTGCAACAATAATTGTGTATGTTAGTTGAACTAGCTAAAATATGAGATACCATAAATATTTTATGAGACAATATGCAACCTATAACATAGGTAACATATTTTCTGCTTTATACTCATTCAAGATGACTATGAACTGACTTAGCTGATTCAAATTAAAGGGACCTGTTCACGTTTTGGTAAATTGACAAAATTGATTTTTTTTTTTTTCAGATTTGCAAAGTTTTGTTGTTGTTACGATATTTGCCAGGAAACAGTAATACTGAACATTTACATGGCTCTAAAATATCCATTATATGCATCTTTTGATGATTTAAAAACCTCAAAATTATAAAGCGTTACAAACGTGAAAAGATTGAATAATTTTGATAGTTTTGTTTTTGTTGTTATATTTTGGGACATTACGAGGATTGCTCCAAGGGTCAGTCGTTCGAGCCCAGGTTTGGGTTACTTTTTTTTTCTTTTTTTTTCTCTCGTTGTATACTTGAACTATTTAAGCCTGATGTTTACATTCATCACTTTAAGGCATTTAATGACAAACTTCGAAACATACCAGAATCTGTAAACAAGTCCCTTTAAGTGTACCCATGTGTGGGGTAAAAAAGGTTTCATGCAGTAGAGAATTAAAAGGAAACATTTAAACTGTAGACACATGAGCCGTGTCATGCAAAAATGGGTCTTATGCGTCCAGTGTAGCTCCAGACCAGCCCACACATTAGCCCAGTCTGGTCAGAGGCTAGCCTGTACGCTATAGTCACAACAGGTCTCGTAGTCTGATAAGTGGACAAGGTAGCTCCTGACTAGACAGCGCTAATGCGCAGGCTGGTCTGATGCTAAACTGGCCACATATGGCCTATAAGACCCCTGTTATCAGGATGTAGCCCATATGCATATGTATTCAAGACCATGTGATTTATGCATTGAAGACGATGCAAGAACCATTTTCAATTAACAAGATAAATGTATGCAGGCCTCGACACTAACTTTTTTTTCAACTAGCCCATTCGGGCTAGTAAATGCAGAACCTACTAGCCCTGACCAATCTTTCATGTGCCCTGACCCAAGTATTATCAAAACATTTATATTTATCATTCAACTTGTATTTTCTTGTGTTTCAATCCTTCTAATTAGCTTGCCTTACTAATGCTAATGAATTCAATATTCATCTACTTAAGAATAGTACCTAAAACGATCAATAAGTCCAACTTTCTTTAGTCAGTATTAACTTTAAAAAAAGTCAAAATTTCTGCCCAATATTGACGATAAATGTTTGTCAAGAATTTGGGGAACACAGACGTTCTCCAATTCCGGGAGTAAACGCACACCATAAACTGAAATGTGCGTGGGGGATCCCTGTATGCCTTGATTTGACATCCAATCGGCACAGGGATATCCCCTTATAACATATGTAAATCGTGTGACGCGATGTGAGCGCATCGAGCACTGTTCTTATTCAACCAATCGTCAATTAACTCTAAATTTAGATTGATGCAATATGTACAGACTATTTACTGAAAATAAGTCGAAAACGAAAGGTAATTTGTGAAAAACATCAATGTGTATTGGTCAGCATTCAATGTGTTTGAATTACAAAATCGGTGTTTTGACAGGTTTTATAACCTTAGGTGGTATAATACACAGGATAAAAGTATCGTTGGACTTGCTTGGGCCATAAATGCAAACGCAGGTGCCGTTTATTTCTGTACGATACATTTGTTTATAGCAATTAGCGACCCCAATCATAAAAACACGATGGTGTGAATGCCTGATTAAATCAATTAGTTGCCAATAAATCGCTGATAAGTTGTCAAAAACAACACTGGTGCACTCGAGAAGTAGAAGTGGGTTGTTAATTGGGGGCAATAAATGGATTAGAGATGGTAAGTTTTAGACAGACAGAGCTTGAATAGCGAATTTTATTGTGAACTTACATCGTTTTTAACGAATGTCGGGACAAATTGTCTCATATTGGGATGCCGGGACAAAGCGCACAAAGGCAGGACTGTCCCGCCGAGATCGGGACGCCTGGCATGTATGAATTTTAAAATGCAGTTTATTGATATAGAACACAAAATCCTGCCCAAAATACACACGACCGGTCGGGCATGTTCCTGGGACATTGGCTAGCCCGGACCTAGGTACAGGCAGTAAATGTCGTTCGGACGTGCCTTAGTGTCGAGCCCTGGTATGTTTTTGAAAAACTTCTTCACTTTTTTTCAATGGGTATGTTTTACAAATTTATTTGTATCAATTCATCTACAGACATATCTCACCTTGTAAATCAAAAGCAATACTTTAATAATCAAATACAAATGTGTTATCCTCAACAATTTTTTGTAGAGTTTTACATTATTATTAATTGGATCATTTAGCTTAACATTTACTGAAGGTAATTCTTGGGTGTTCATGCGAAATCTCCAGATGGAACCAAAGGCTGCAATGACGTCAACAGACCGTTGATCCGACAAAGATAAGATTTATTCATGATAGTTGCACATCATGATAGTTGCACATAATTACTTTGCACCCAGAAAAGTCTCTGTGCATTATTTTATGACAAAATACACACTAACACAGATGTAAAACCAATTTGCTAAATCCAATATTATGATGTTGATGGAATCTAATACTCCCAAGAGGACAGTGGAAATGCTGGCATTTACGCAATAACTGTACAGTACAAAATGCACAAAATAATCATAACAAATTTAAAAGTGTTTAAACTTCATCCTAGATTGTGAATATGCAACCAATTTTTACAGGTATCACATACTGGGAAGCTTTTCCAAGAAACTCCATGGCATTTTATTGTGCAAAAAGGCGATAATTATTGATGTTTCATCAATTTTTAAATGTAGTACCTAATTACTTCAAAAGAGAATATTTCAGTGGTAAACCAAAAATATTTTAATGAAAATTGCCCGGTAATTTGATGGTGATCTGTTTGATTATTTACGAAAACGATGCCAGCAATCCATACAAATGAGACAGATATAAATGCCAGTTCAATGGAGATTTAGCACCTTACAAAAGTTCATGATAAAAAATAAAAGAATTACCAGAATCCTGAATGGAAAANTTTGAAAAGAATTGGATGAAAACTGTGGAGTTTATCGCATAAACAAGGAAAAGTCTAACGCACGGATGCATGGAAAAAACCACGCCATGACATAAGCTCTTCTGGCCTTTGGCCAGTAGAGCTCAAAAATGCAAAGTGATCCCGTGACCTTGTTTTTGACTTGGCATGACCCATATTCGAACTTGACCTAAACATCATCTAGATACAACTTCTGACCTAGTTTATTGAAGATTGGATGGAAACTACTTGAACTAGAGAGCGGACAACAGGCTGGTAAAAAATGCACTAAGTGACCCCGTGACCAAGTTTTTGACCCGGCATGACCCATATTCGAACTGGACCTAAACATCATCTACATACAACTTCTGACCAAGTTTGGTGAAGATCGGATGAAAACAACTTGAGTTAGAGAGCGGACAACCAATACGGACCGACCAACAGACAGACAGACAGACAAGCTCACTCCTATATACCCCCTAAAATTCGTTTGTGGGGTATAATAAACAAGAAATATCTTTAAAAAAGATATACGGCGTTGATTGCGGTTGGAGTTGGTGAAAGGTAAAGAGTTTAATGAATGAGATCAAAGATAGTGAATGTCTTTTTCCATGCAGTTCTTAGCTGCATTTCACGTAGAACGGGATGTTATGCAGATTTTTTGCGGCTTATTTTACATTATTACATATTGCTTATCATAAATCTATAGATACAAAACAGAAAAATAAAAAAAAATTGAAGTGAAATAAAAACATATAAGCCAACTGGCCACACGTGAAGAAGCCGTACATATTTTAAATATGTATACGCGCGTTCTATGAACAAACCTGTTTTAGTTGTGTATTGGGCATTGCTATTTGATTTGATTATTAACAGTATAGGGAATCATCACGCTCATGCTTTATAAATTGGTCAAAATGGTGAAATAATTCTTGTTAAATTAATCAAAAATAATATTTATCATGGTATTGTTGAAAACGCATTAAGAATCTATGATTGACATACCATAATAATATCGCCGAATATCTTCATTTAACATATTTCTGGTCTGATACGAGTTCCAGTTAAAAATAGAAACGACCTGGATATCGTACAAGCGTTTATTCAGTTCACCATTCCATGAGTCACCTAGTTAACGCGATAGCGTCTGTATTATATAACGATCCGTTTACTGACTGCGAACTGACCTTGATACCTTGCGGGTTGGAATGCAATGCATTAAANTTCAATGGGTATGTTTTACAAATTTATTTGTATCAATTCATCTACAGACATATCTTACCTTGTTAAACAAAAGTAATACTTTAATAATCAAATACAAATGTGTTATCCTCAACAGACTTTTGTAGAGTTTTACAATATTATTAATTAGCTTAACATTTACTGAAGGTAATTCTTGGGTGTTCATATGAAATCTCCAGATCGAACCTAAAGCAGCAATGATGTCAACAGACCGTTGATCCGACAAAGATAAGATTTATTCATGATAGTTGCGCATCATGATAGTTGCACATAATTACTGTGTACCTAGAAAAGTCTGTTTGCATTACTTAATGACAAAATACACACTAACACAGATGCAAAACCAATTTGCTAAATCCAATATTATGATGTTGATGGAATCTAGTACTCCCAAGAGGACAGTGGAAATGCTGGCATGCATGCAATAACTGTACAGTACAAAACGCACAAACAGTTCATAACAAATTCAAAAGTGTTTAAACTGCATCCTAGATTAGGAATATGCAGCCTTCAAGTTTGCAGGACGAATTTTTACAGGTATAACATGCTAAGAAGCTTTTCCAAGAAACTCTATTTTATTGTGCCAAAAAGGTGATAATAATTGAAGATTCATCATTTTTTTAATGTAGTACATAATAACTTCATAGGAGCAATATTGCAGTGTAAAACCAACAATATTTTAATGAAAATTGCCTGGTAATTGGATGGTGATCTGTTTGATTATTTACGAAAACGATGCCAGCAATCCATACATATGAGACAGGTATAAATGCCAGTTCAATGGAGATTTAACCCTTTGAGTGCTGGAACCGGATTTTGATGGCCTTTGCAAACAGTTTGGATCCAGATGAGACGCCACANCAATGTTCTGGAGGATTATGCTCAAATCAGCCAATGGACTGAATGAAGTACAAATTTGAGTTGGTCTGATATGCATTTACAAAGAATTTGTCCAACGACTTTTGGAAGAGAATATCCTATATCCAACTAAATGAAACTAACTAACATATGAGCAAATGAATATGGCTACGCTCTATTTTTTAGGTGTCCGTGTACCTTCTTACCCCTTTGAATGCTGAGAAATTTGTCGTCTGCTAAAATGTTGTCTGCTGAATTTCTAAAATAAGCATTTTCTTCAAAAAAAAATCAAAGAATACTATCAGAATAGCAAACAGTTTGGATCCTGATGAGACGCCACGTTCTGTGGCGTCTCATCTGGATCCAAACTGTTTGCAAAGGTCTTCAAAATTCGGTTCCAGCGCTAAAAGGGTTAAACACAAAATTTTAGCACAATACATCCATCCAAACTCAAGTCATTTAGAGTAAGCCATTTTTTTATTTTTAGTACTGGTAACAGTGGCATTGACCTATGCCAGACACGCCCAAAATAAATCACAAGCTAGTCCTCCTTGCATGCTTGCTATATCCTAATTTTTCATCAAGACTGGTGTATGCAATCTGAAGTTATTGACCAGAAACCACCTGTTTACTGTTTAACTACAGTAAATATGCGAATATAATACGCCCTCGTGCTTAATACGCACCCCCGAGTTTGGTCCAAATTTATCAGTAAAAAATCGAAAATCCGACTAAAACACGCACTAAAAAAATCAGTGTCCAAAATTGGCCATGACGCTGTCATTTCCGAAAAAATGTGTTAATCCATGAAATGTTTAATCGTCTTTTGTGTTTTATTACAGATAGAAGATTCCTGTTTAAAGTGTGTTGTCTCACATGTTAAATGTCTATATATATTTTCTCCATTTAGTTTATTTGAACGTATCATTTAAAAACAATAACGACATTTACAGCAATACCGGTAATTATTGACCATATCAGCAAGCTGTTGCATTCGCACATTTGTATCTCTCTTGTAAAAACATTGCAGTCTAACACTGCTGATCATGTTTTCACAATAACCAAAATTTAATCCAGTCTTGACCAGAATTTCCGGTAAATCAGTACACAGTACATTATCTGTTTCAATAATAAACTACCTAAAAGAGCGTAATGTCAAAGATACAGCATTCTCTTTGCTACAAAGTTTTCCTTCGACAGTATATACACCCACGCTAATTTTCGCACGCTTTAAGACAAAGAATTGACAGGAAAATACATGAGAAATAGATGTTGCTAGCGTTAGCATCGGGTAAGCAATAAAATGGGAAAAATAATTACACGCACGCTTTACATGCGTATGGCGTGACGTTGTACATTGCCGCATAGTTTTCGCACGCCTTTTGTCGGGGCAAAGTAAATGCTTGTGGACATTTTATTTAAAGCCATGACAATTACCGTAAGCACAGTTGCCCCCCCTTTGATGTAATGGTGTTATTCAAAATGGCTGACACGCAGCGAATAACAACGATTAAGTTGAAAATTTTGTTCTGCTCTTCATTCGTATATAATACACACCCCTTACTTGAAGAAAAATTTAGCAGGTAAAAAAGTGTGTATTATATTCGTGTATTTACGGTATTTATAGTAACAGTGACCTTGATCCTACTGGCCCCAAATGCATTTTTAAGTAAAGTCTTCATGAAAGCTACCTATGCACACCATTTCAGAGCAGTATCTCCATCCAAACTCAAGTTATTGAGCGTAAATTATTTTTCTATTTTTAGCCAACAGTGACCTTCACCTTAACCAGACACGCTCTAAATACAATCCAAAGGTAGATCTACATGCAAGCTTGTTATATCAAGATTGGTCAATTCAAACTAATGTTATTGACCGTAAAGCAACAGTTTACTGTTTGCTGTTTTTTTACTTTAAGTAAAAGTGACCTTGACCTTGAACCCACTGGCCCAAAATGCAATCCCAATCTAGGTCTACATGGTAGCTACACACACAAAATCTTCTGTGCAATAACTCTCTAAATCCAAACTCAGGTTATTGAGCAGACACTTTTTTCTTGTTTTAGTAACAGTGACCTTGACCTTGACCAGACAGTGACCTTGACCAGGCACGCCCCAAATACAATCCCAAGGTAGGTCACCATGAAAGCTTGCTATATTACTATTTTTATTAAGTTCAGTCAATAGAAACTTAAGTTTTCAACCAGAAACCACCTGTTTGACGGCCCAGACCCACACAACATACCCCACTCTATCAACCAGAATTTTAAACTTGGTTGAAAACCTAGTCAATAATTGGATATCGCACTGTCTTAAAGTTTTCATCAATTTTTTTCTTACATACAAATCAAGTCAAATCCCTTATCTAACTTTCCCTGTTTGAAAACCCTCACAATCATAACCCAGTCAGAGACTTGGGAGACATCTGGCACACTAAACCCAGCTTACATGTATTTGAATACAACCACAGCTGGTTGACTTTGCAAGCAGGTATATTTTTGCCTATTATTTTCTTTCCATGTATTCCCTCACATGCACTTAACCACACTTTCGGGTGCAAATATGCCAATGCACTTGGACAGCAGGCAGGGTGATTGCATATATAGAAGCCAACATCATAATTAAATCATTAGAATATGATTACCATCAGCAACAGGTTGATATTGCTAGATAGCTATAGAAACACATTTTCTGCAACCTAACTAGAGCTTTGTCACTAACGTGACGTATACCCCCACATGCTGCATTGACACAGAATATTTTGCATGCTGTCTCACAAAACAAGAGAAGCTTATTTATGGCAATTTTTTAAGAATTATTATGCCATTATCATTTATGGCCATTTTGACCTTTGAAATCTTGAATTCTTTGGCATGATACGCCATCCAATGCCTGTGAACAAAATTAATGTGGAGAGTAATATTAAAATCTCACAATGAATGACATAGTTATGGCCCAGACAAGCTTATTTATGGCCATTTTTGACCTTTGAACTCAAAGTGTGACCTTGACCTTGGAGATATCGACGTAATTTTATCGCGCAACACACCGTCCAATAATGGTTAACAAATGTGCCAATTGATTTCAAAATCCCACAATGAACGACATAGTAATGGCCTGGACAAGCTCAACTATGGCTATTTTTTACCTTTGAACTCATGTGTGACCTTGACCTTTGAGATATTGACGTAATTCTTTCGCGCGACACACCGTCCAATGATGGTGAACAAATGTGCCAATTGATTTCAAAGCCTCACAATGAACAACATAGCTATGGCCCGGACAAGCTCATTTANTTAAAAAAAAAATCAAAGAATACTATCAGAATAGCAAACAGTTTGGATCCTGATGAGACGCCACGTTCTGTGGCGTCTCATCTGGATCCAAACTGTTTGCAAAGGTCTTCAAAATTCGGTTCCAGCGCTAAAAGGGTTAAACACAAAATTTTAGCACAATACATCCATCCAAACTCAAGTCATTTAGAGTAAGCCATTTTTTTATTTTTAGTACTGGTAACAGTGGCATTGACCTATGCCAGACACGCCCAAAATAAATCACAAGCTAGTCCTCCTTGCATGCTTGCTATATCCTAATTTTTCATCAAGACTGGTGTATGCAATCTGAAGTTATTGACCAGAAACCACCTGTTTACTGTTTAACTACAGTAAATATGCGAATATAATACGCCCTCGTGCTTAATACGCACCCCCGAGTTTGGTCCAAATTTATCAGTAAAAAATCGAAAATCCGACTAAAACACGCACTAAAAAAATCAGTGTCCAAAATTGGCCATGACGCTGTCATTTCCGAAAAAATGTGTTAATCCATGAAATGTTTAATCGTCTTTTGTGTTTTATTACAGATAGAAGATTCCTGTTTAAAGTGTGTTGTCTCACATGTTAAATGTCTATATATATTTTCTCCATTTAGTTTATTTGAACGTATCATTTAAAAACAATAACGACATTTACAGCAATACCGGTAATTATTGACCATATCAGCAAGCTGTTGCATTCGCACATTTGTATCTCTCTTGTAAAAACATTGCAGTCTAACACTGCTGATCATGTTTTCACAATAACCAAAATTTAATCCAGTCTTGACCAGAATTTCCGGTAAATCAGTACACAGTACATTATCTGTTTCAATAATAAACTACCTAAAAGAGCGTAATGTCAAAGATACAGCATTCTCTTTGCTACAAAGTTTTCCTTCGACAGTATATACACCCACGCTAATTTTCGCACGCTTTAAGACAAAGAATTGACAGGAAAATACATGAGAAATAGATGTTGCTAGCGTTAGCATCGGGTAAGCAATAAAATGGGAAAAATAATTACACGCACGCTTTACATGCGTATGGCGTGACGTTGTACATTGCCGCATAGTTTTCGCACGCCTTTTGTCGGGGCAAAGTAAATGCTTGTGGACATTTTATTTAAAGCCATGACAATTACCGTAAGCACAGTTGCCCCCCCTTTGATGTAATGGTGTTATTCAAAATGGCTGACACGCAGCGAATAACAACGATTAAGTTGAAAATTTTGTTCTGCTCTTCATTCGTATATAATACACACCCCTTACTTGAAGAAAAATTTAGCAGGTAAAAAAGTGTGTATTATATTCGTGTATTTACGGTATTTATAGTAACAGTGACCTTGATCCTACTGGCCCCAAATGCATTTTTAAGTAAAGTCTTCATGAAAGCTACCTATGCACACCATTTCAGAGCAGTATCTCCATCCAAACTCAAGTTATTGAGCGTAAATTATTTTTCTATTTTTAGCCAACAGTGACCTTCACCTTAACCAGACACGCTCTAAATACAATCCAAAGGTAGATCTACATGCAAGCTTGTTATATCAAGATTGGTCAATTCAAACTAATGTTATTGACCGTAAAGCAACAGTTTACTGTTTGCTGTTTTTTTACTTTAAGTAAAAGTGACCTTGACCTTGAACCCACTGGCCCAAAATGCAATCCCAATCTAGGTCTACATGGTAGCTACACACACAAAATCTTCTGTGCAATAACTCTCTAAATCCAAACTCAGGTTATTGAGCAGACACTTTTTTCTTGTTTTAGTAACAGTGACCTTGACCTTGACCAGACAGTGACCTTGACCAGGCACGCCCCAAATACAATCCCAAGGTAGGTCACCATGAAAGCTTGCTATATTACTATTTTTATTAAGTTCAGTCAATAGAAACTTAAGTTTTCAACCAGAAACCACCTGTTTGACGGCCAGACCCACAAAACATACCCCACTCTATCAACTAGAATTTTAAACTTGGTTGAAAACCTAGTCAATAATTGGATATCGCACTGTCTTAAAGTTTTCATCTATTTTTTTCTTACATACAAATCAAGTCAAATCCCTTATCTAACTTTCCCTGTTTGAAAACCCTCACAATCATAACCCAGTCAGAGACTTGGGAGACATCTGGCACACTAAACCCAGCTTACATGTATTTGAATACAACCACAGCTGGTTGACTTTGCAAGCAGGTATATTTTTGCCTATTATTTTCTTTCCATGTATTCCCTCACATGCACTTAACCACACTTTCGGGTGCAAATATGCCAATGCACTTGGACAGCAGGCAGGGTGATTGCATATACAGAAGCCAACATCATAATTAAATCATTAGAATATGATTACCATCAGCAACAGGTTGATATTGCTAGATAGCTATAGAAACACATATCAACCATTTTCTGCAACCTAAATACCCACTGCAATGCCGAGATGGTGCTGCTGGTATTCATGCCAGCACATTGCCACACTGGTGTTGGCAAATAATTTACACCTCTTTGAAGAGGCAATTAGACAGATGTATGTTTATTTTGTATAAGGTTTACCTTTGTTGTACAGGTACATTATCAAGAACACTTACTATGGCTAAGGCCAAATAAAAAAATAGGTCCGTTTCCGGTCGCCCGACCGTGTCTCCAGAATCGGCGCCGACCCTCAACTTTTTATTGAGGTCGCCAAAAAAAAATAAAAAAAAAATGTGTTCATTTTCGTGTATTTCGGTTCATTTCTCCATTCTAGTACCCGAAAGACAAAAACAAAATAAAAAAATAAAAAAATCCCTACCTACCGACCCTGTTTTTTTTTCCAAGGAGACTGGAAATGGACCTATATTTTTTTTTGGCCTAAGTCTGAGTGAATGTATTTTGCTTAAGGTGAGACCAAGGGCATGGGCTAAGGGGCACAGAAGCCCAACATTTTGGGAAGTAATTGACTTATATGAAGTCCATTGCCCCGTATATGAAATTGGGCCGCGCTCCGTAAAAAAGGGGGTTTAATGTATGTGTGTAAAGTGTCATCCCAGATTAGCCTGTGCAGTCCGCACAGGCTAATCAGGGATGACTCTTTCTGCTTTTATTGTATTTTTCGTTTAAAGGAAGACTCTTCTTGACAAAAAACCAGTTAAGGCGGAAAGTGTTGTCCCTGATTAGCCTGTGCAGACTGCATAGACTAATCTGGGATGAAACTTTTTGCACATGCATTAAACCCCCTTAAAAGGAAATATGTGCCTTCCCTGTTGTTTAAAGTTGGTCCCAAATCTGCACAATCAGTTTGCTGACACCAGACAGGTCCATAATATGCGACATTAAACGCCTCATGTCGATGATGTGTCATTTATCACAATCCTGATAATAATTAGTCACCATGATTAGCGCTTGCATGTTTGGAGATTTAACTTATAAGGGAATACGGTTGGTGAAAAAAGGGGTTACAGGGGCGTTAAACAATTATCAGAAAATTTATTTGATTGCAAGGTTAAAGAAGTTGAAAAGCACGCTCTTGATTAAAGATATAATAGCTATTACTCAAATCTTGCATTACTTCAAATTTTCAAAAAAGCAAAATATTCATGTCCCGTTCTGTTTTTGTCATTAAAAATAAATGTACCAAATCAGCTTCATGTTTTCAACATTCCGAAACGTTCGTTTGGAAAGGAAAATCCAGAACAATGTCCATTAAACCCACAGTGGGCAGCAACTAAATTCAAACCTTGCATTATGACACGTCGGAGGATCTTGTATTCTGATATGTCTGCCAGCAAGCGATGCTTGGAGGGAAGACCTGAAACATCTATTCTGAAGGCAGTTTTATCACTGGAAGGATGCCCATTCAAAATTCGAAAAGCGCCAACAGTCAGGGTGTAATAAGAAAGCCGGTGAGAGACATGTGACACTGATGCGCTTCACCAAAGACATCCAGTGCACCTTCAAGGAGAATGAAAACAATGAGAAACAGCTCTCAACTATTTTTGTAGTATCTGGTACCATGCGCTCAAGGGGTTGGCATTGCGGGGATATGATGAACCTAAGAGTCATCCAGCTATTGACACTGCAGAAACATCCATAATACCATGGCTGGAGAAGAAACAAGACAAGTATACTTCCTCTGGTATGCCGAATGAGGTTCTACGAATAATGGCTTAGCTGTTTCAGTGCTGGAACCGAATTTTGAAGGCCTTTGCAAACAGTTTGGATCCAGATGAGACGCCACAAAACGTGGCATCTCATCAGGATCCAAACTGTTTGCTATTCTGATAGTATTCTTTGAAAACAAATCGAAGAAAATGCTAATTTTAGAAATTCAGCAGACAACATTTTAGCAGACAACAAATTTCCCAGCATGCAAAGGGTTAGCCAATACCTGGCAGAGTCACCAAAGACATCAGACAGAGAAAGTTCTTTACCATAATGGCCAATGTGTCAACGGACAAGTCAAACACAGAACAGGTGGGGATTGTAATGTGCAGGATCTTTGGACAGTTTGTTTAGATGTTATTTTAGTGCTGACAGTGTGTGCTGTGTCCTGCAGTTTCAAATGTTTGCCACCGATAGTAAAATTGCATAGACCATTGTTATCATTTTGTAAACATTGCCTTTGTTGTCATTGAAAATGTTATGGGTATCAAAATTATCACGAAGTTCTTGCCTTCTGATTAAAACAACTCTTTAACTTCAGTCACTATAATTATCATATTCCATGAGAATGCAAAGAAATATCAATATCTTAAAGTTAAATGGTACACAAGTACCAAAAACCGACACCAATTAAAATAGAGCTCAAATATGCTTCTTGATGGACTGTAATGGAGTTGGCTAACAAAACTTTGTTCTAATGAATTATTAATCAGGCATTTGATAGTGTAAAATTTAGCATTGAAAATCAACCAATAAAACGGTTATACCGTCTTTATCCTAATAAACGGGCCTGGGCGCGATGCAAATCACAAAGGGGGCGCGTTTATTTCACCCCCCTTTTGGTATAATATGAGCCAACACCTAAATTGTGTTTACCGGTATTTGCGAAAAGTTCCAAGTTAATTGAGCAACCGTAAACATATCACAATTAGTTTTACCAGAATACTACACCCTATTATCATGCCAGATGAAAGGGTTGTTGTCGATATGACCGAAGATACCTTACACTTACTTACAGGGTCCAAATATTTCTCTAAACTAGACTTGAAAGCTGGGTACTTGCAGGTTGAACTTGAGGAGGAAGATAAGGAGAAGACTGCGTTTCAGGTTGGGGACCTTGGGTTTTATGAGTGTAATCGAATGCCTTTTGGTTTATCCAATGCACCAGCAACCTTCCAAAGATTAAATTAACGTTGCATGGGACATCTTAATCTCCGAGACTGCCTTATTCTACTTACCCCTTAGCAGCCAAGAAATGGGGGCGCTATTATTTTTATCACTCCTTCTTTTTATTATATGATAGGGGCGCGTTTATTAGGGCAGGAGCGTTTATAAGGATAAAGACGGTATGTAAGCCTCTTTCTATTTATCATATTTATTCCAGCAATTGGAAGTATATTTCTATACTTCATTGGAAGAGTATTGAAACGTTTCATGTAATTTCATTAGTCGAAAGGCACCTATCAATATTCATAAAATGGTATATAATGTAGTGATAGAGGAATCTTTTCAGTGGGCTTTAACAATAGCATTTATCATACTTAAGTAAATGATAATGGGTGTTTTATACAATTACCCAGTCTTCCACATAACTCACTCGACCATCAACCGTGTCGATTGATTTGTTCCTCGGTAAAGCGAAAATTCCAGGCCAGTGGCTCGAACGGTCAAGTGCATTTTTTTATATGTTTTTTCAAACTAAGTAACGCTCATCCATACTGTTTAGGTTTATCTCCATTCAGCGCATATTGAATAGACACTTCTTGAACAGTGTTTTAAGTCAATAACAACGCCAGAAACTTGAATGTATTTTCTAAAACTGGGTAGAAAATAAGCTGAAAGATCATTGTTTATAATGATGATAAGATTCTGTATGCAATATATGAAGATTTAATTCAAAATAACAATGCAAATAGCAAAGAGCATATTGGGACATGTGGTTTACTTTAATTCCAAAACGAGGCTAATCTACGGCAAGTGTTTGAATTTATTTTTGTCATTTGTACATTAAAAAACTGCTTGTTGGACTCTGATTTGAAGGCAGAAAGATTTTCCAGGAATGTGTCAACAAACAATTGGCAAAACTTTACCTTTGTGTAAGTTGTAAAACTAAACATTTTGATCATCAATGGATTTTTTGTTGTTGCAACATCTTGCAGACAATGTGTGACAGCTGTCATCTATTTCAAATAATCTATGGAAAAAAAAAACTGCCTTCACACAGCAACAGACAGTGCCACCTTGTCGAAGGCTTCCATGTTTGTCACACAGGGCACATATTCAATTAGCATATTGTAACTGTGCACAGTTGCTACATACAGACAAAACCATTTACAAGTCAGCCATTAAAACCAGAAACCATATTTACCAACCTGTCATAAAAGTAAGACATAATGATAACAAATATTCTCGAAACTACACAAAGGAGATTGTTAATATTAACATTATTTGAAATATTGCAAGAAACCATATTGACCAACCTGGATAAAACTAGAAACAAATTCACCAAACTATCTTAGAAATTAGACAAAGCAATAAGGAATATTCTTAAAAATATATAGGCTTTTTTATATGAATACTGTTAAATCATTTTTATTCATGGGACTTTATTTCAAGTTGATTCTGTGGATATACCCTTGATTGACTGACTGCACAGGCTAATCTGGGACAACACTTTACTCACATGCAATAAACCCTTTTTTCCCGTTACACTGGTTTAAAATATACCACACATATTCTGCAGCAGCAATAATGTCATTTTAGCATTGAAATAATTACACGAGGTTGGTACAAAATATATGGTAACAAGCAAATTCGTAGAATTGATATCCCCCGCAACATATATTTTGTTTAAGGATGGGTGCAAATCGGACGGACGAACATACTACGATACAAAGGGCCATTACTCCGTTATTAACAGATGGTGTACAATGCAATTTGGCGTGCATCATCCTCTTATCCATATATATACTCATACCAAGTTTCAATGAAATCCGCCAAAGCACTTTCAAAATATGGCTCCAGACACAAAAGTGCCTATAGTAAAAAGCATTTTTTCAAGATACAAAGGGCCATAACTCCGTTATTAACAGATGGTGTACAATGCCATTTGGCGTGCATCATCGTCTTATCCATATATATACTCATACCAAGTTTCAATGAAATCCGCCAAAGCACTTCCAAGATATGGCTCCGGACACAAAAGTGCCTATAGTAAAAAGCATTTTTTCAAGATACAAAGGGCCATAACTCCGTTATTAACAGATGGTGTACAATGCCATTTGGCGTGCATCATCGTCTTATCCATATATATACTCATACCAAGTTTCAATGAAATCCGCCAAAGCACTTCCAAGATATGGCTCCGGACACAAAAGTGCCTATAGTAAAAAGCATTTTTTCAAGATACAAAGGGCCATAACTCCGTTATTAACAGATGGTGTACAATGCCATTTGGCGTGCATCATCGTCTTATCCATATATATACTCATACCAAGTTTCAATGAAATCCGCCAAAGCACTTCCAAGATATGGCTCCGGACACAAAAGTGCCTATAGTAAAAAGCATTTTTTCAAGATACAAAGGGCCATAACTCCGTTATTAACAGATGGTGTACAATGCCATTTGGCGTGCATCATCGTCTTATCCATATATATACTCATACCAAGTTTCAATGAAATCCGCCAAAGCACTTCCAAGATATGGCTCCGGACACAAAAGTGCCTATAGTAAAAAGCATTTTTTCAAGATACAAAGGGCCATAACTCCGTTATTAACAGATGGTGTACAATGCCATTTGGCGTGCATCATCGTCTTATCCATATATATACTCATACCAAGTTTCAATGAAATCCGCCAAAGCACTTCCAAGATATGGCTCCGGACACAAAAGTGCCTATAGTAAAAAGCATTTTTTCAAGATACAAAGGGCCATAACTCCGTTATTAACAGATGGTGTACAATGCCATTTGGCGTGCATCATCGTCTTATCCATATATATACTCATACCAAGTTTCAATGAAATCCGCCAAAGCACTTCCAAGATATGGCTCCGGACACAAAAGTGCCTATAGTAAAAAGCATTTTTTCAAGATACAAAGGGCCATAACTCCGTTATTAACAGATGGTGTACAATGCCATTTGGCGTGCATCATCTTCTTATGCATATATATACTCATACCAAGTTTCAATGAAATCCGCCAAAGCACTGCCAAGATATGGCTCCAAAAGTCCCGGACGTACAGCCGGACGGACGGACAGCTGGACGGACAGCCAGACAACGCCAAAACAATATCCCTCCGCCTTTGGCAGGGGATAAAAATGCTATTGCAACTGTTTGTAATGGATCTGTATTGGTTATAGCAGAAACACAGTGGCTTCAAAATCCAAGGGTCACATGTCTGAATCCGAACCACACCTAACCTACGAATCGTCTTTTGCATGAGACATTAAAACAGCTGTGTCATGGACTAGGTGTTTCACACTCGGAACTAAAAGTTCCAAGGTCGCCTCTTGTGTGGGACGCCTCTATGTATTGTTACAAGTTACCTGCATCTTGGGGGCAATGGCTTTATGATAAGATTCCCAGTGCACTGGTTGGAAAATATACCACATGTGTATTCTGCAGCAGCTATAATGTCATACTAGCATTGAAATGATGGTCATGTGATACATTTTTAAGTTACTGCGTCAAAGAAATAATCTTCCTATGCAGTAAATTAGCATCTGTATGATCTTTACGCGAATATCTGACATAACCTTAACAATGAACGGGATATGTTCGTTACCAACTAGCTAATAAATGTTGCTATACATAGCCAAATACCAGTTAATATTGGTTAATAGTTTTCTTGGCTTAACGCATTACAGAGAACTTATCAAGTCTGCCCAATTAATATGAACAGCCAGATATAATGCTATTTATAATCCTGTCAATTTTCGTGGAAGAAACATATTGGACAAGTTTTGTCATTAGCATACAACCAGGATATTTGAAAGATCTTCCTGAGAATGCAAAAATGATGACATGCACATTCTGATGCAAACAGTAGATGCTGCAAGAACTGTGGACATATGTGTCGCATTATGAGAAAACTGGGCATAATGCATGTGCGTAAGTATTGTCCCAGATTAGCCTGTGCCGTCCGCACAGGCTAATCCGGGATGACACTTTCTGCCTAAACTGGATTTTCGCTAAGAAGAGACATCATATCAACGAAAAATTCCATAAAGCGGAAATTGTCATCCCTGATTAGCCTGTGCAGACTGCACAGGCTTATCTGGGATGACAATTTGCGCACAAGCATTATGCCTAGTTTTCTCAGAACACGACACATATGTCCTCCCAGGGCTTGTTTTGGTTGTTTAATAGCAGTTATTTGGTCATATTCCCAATGGCAAAAAGTATCTTCTTTTCCCAAATCCAGTCCCAAAATTCCCAATTGGTGGTTTGACGTTCAGAGGTTTGGAAAAGAGATGGCAAGTACAGAAATAAAGGGTTTAAAGCAGTCATATCCATTTATCCATCAAAATGTTTAGTATTTCTTTTTAAATGTAAGTTTTGACCTATAATTATTAACATTTTATAAATCAAGCAATAATATATTTTCCCAATTTTAAGTAATGTATTTTTTAATAATGACCCTTAAATTCCCAATTTCACAGGTAAAGGTCATATTCCAAAATGTTGAGAAAAAGCCCGGAGATGCAAAAACTCTGGGGATATGAAATCTTTTTTACCTTCAGTAAAAACAGTTGAACAATATACCTGGAAATTCTACTATATTCCATATGGAGAAATGATACATCTTCAAATTACAGGTCAAATGGCTAGAAAAGTGAACAGCCTTAATAAAAGGTAATTTATATTTATATAGAGTTGGTGTTGATGGGTATAGACAGTAGGATATCAACTTTATCTAAATTCTAGGAGGGTTTATCAAACACTCCTTTGTACTGAACTGCTGAGAAGCATGTTTTCTGCTCTGAAGATATCTAACATTGTTATGATTGTATATATGATATCCTGTACTTTTGAGAGCATTTCTTGTCAAATAGAGAGGAAAATTGCCTGGGCTGACAGACTGACAACCCCTATCAGTAAATCAATGCTCCATTACCTGCCCTCAGCCGAGCATTGGGAACAATATTCCACACACACAGTATCACAATTCCTCCATTAGGGACATTAGATATAACAAAAGGACACAAAAGTCTAATGGTGGAATTGTCAAACATGGTATATTTAATCATCATTCAGGGAAAACTTGGCTTAACCCTTTGCATGCTGGGTATTTTGTCGTCTGCTAAAATGTCGTCTGCTGAATTTCNTGTTTGCAAAGGCCTTCAAAATCTGGTTCCAGCGCTCAAAGGTTTAATGCATATGTGTCAAGTATTGTCCCAAATAAGTCTGCACAGGCTAATCAGGGACAACACTTAGCACCTTATAACTGGATTTTTGCTTAGAATAGACTTTCTTTAAATGAAAAATATCATAAATTGGAAAGTGTTGTCCCTGATTAGCCTGTGCAGACTACACAGGTTAATCTGGAATTACACTTAACGCACCTGCATTAAACCCCATTCTCGTAAGCGCGGCTCATTTAATCCACTCAAATGGCTTTTCAAGAAGTTTCCTATCCAATACATTCAGGAAAACAGTAAGTAAACAATAGTATGGTTTACTGTTTGTTAATTGCATTGTAACAGAGACCGTGGCCACATATTCAAACTGTATAGTATCTTTTTAAAACCATTTCTATTAAGTCATTAACTAATAAATATCACAATATTCATTTTGATTATATCAATCATTATTGTTTAATTTCTATTTAGATTTGAGCCTCGCTCTGTGAAAAGGGAGTTTGATGCATGTGCGTTAAGTGTCGTACCAGATTAGCCTGTGCAGTCTGCACAGGCTAATCAGGGAAAACACTTTGCCCTTTTATGATATTTTTTGTTTAGAGAAAGTCTCTTCTTAGCAAAAATCCAGTTTAAGCGGAAATTGTTGCCCCTGATTAGCCTGTGTAGACTGCACAGGCAAATCTGAGACGACACTTTACGCACATGCATTAAACCCCCTTTCCACAGAGTGAGGCCCATGTGAATGATACATGTCAAGGTAACCTGATTCTTGTTGACAATGGTAAGCCATTCTCTGAGTGAGTACAAATGGACTATAGTACAAGGACAGCAGCCATTCCTGCAGATTGTATTATTTAAATGAGCCATGTACTGGGAAAACAAGGCTTTATGCATGTGCAATAAGTGTGTCCCAGATTAGCCTGTGAGGACTGCACAGGCTTATAATCTAGGCCAACACAAGTAACGCACATGTATTAAGCCCCATTTTCCCACAGCATCGCTCATATAAAGCCCTCTCTCTTCTTGTTAGCTTTTGTCAGCATGATTTACAATTACCAATCATGCTAAATGGAAAACTTGACTTTTCTTCTTAGAAAAGTTATCCGTACTGAATTATATAGTTAGCCATATTAAATGGTAAGCCATTCTGGCTGATGATTCTGGCTAACGAATGCCAAGTCATTTTGCCACCAGTATTTCACAGACATCCTTTTGACAGAATAATTGGAATAATTACCATTGGTAGAAGCTGAGTTTTAAATGTTATGAATTCATTTATGTAACATTCTGTAAGACATAGCTGTCAGATTCACTAATGTATTTGTATTTGAATCAATAAACACTACTAGTTACATGTAACAGCTTTGCATATTGATAACATCAGATTAGAGCAATATGAAAATTACATGTGCATGCTTACAAACCATATTTGGTATTCTTCAATTGTCTACGAAAAAAGAATGAACACAATAACAAGGGGGACAAATTTGGAAACAATAATTGGAATTGATCTGATATTTGTAATCAAATAAAACGTTTTATCAATAAAATGTATTAATCAAACAATAATGCATTTTCCAAACTTAAAGTTCATTGACACTAAAATTGCCAACTCAACAAGTAAAGGTCACATTCCCAAAATGGTGAGAGAAAAAAAAACCTCAAATTCCATTCAATGTTTAATTTCGAATATGATTTTACACATTAAGAAAAAAGAATCTATCAAATAAAAAGTTAACCATACTGATTACATAAAGCAAACCTAAATCTAACAAACTTTCTTGTCACAGATATTATAATATAGTATCAAGAGAAAGACTCGCCCCATTGGTGCAAAAAGGTACCATGTTACATTTAATTTGAATGTCATGGAACCTTTTTGCACCAATGGGGCGCTCTGAAATTGGAATTACACAACAGCCAGCAATTCAAGTTAGATTGCGGTGAAAATCAACATTTCAACCTTCATTGATTAAAATTAAATGAAAACCGGCAAGTATTGATGAACACAAAGTGTACTAGTCCCAATCCAAACAAAACAAAGACCGCTATCTCCAAATCAATCCAGAATCCTTACCAAGGCTGTCAAACTTTATGCCTAGCACCAGAGTCAGTAGCCGATAGTTATCCTTTTTACTGACTTTAATTCCATTTTTCAAAGACTTGGAATCAAATTCACGTCTGCCATGCTGACGAGCCCTCCACTGTGACGAGTTTTAAATACTATTTATTGGAAGATAACTGCAACAAAAAGAACAATAAAATGTGCTGCTGACTTGAACAATTCACCAATATCTGTCAGGCATTTGTTATCATCAGAACAAATAAAATGTTCGGAAGTGTATGAATCATGATATAGAGAGAATGAAATCTTCCGACACAAGATTTCATTATAACGGAAGCTGGCCCCAGTGATGGATTTATATAATTCGGTTTTCAACAGGATTTAATTATTGGATTACTTATGGATATTTCCTGCATTTTTCCACTGCTATCAAAGTTGGAACAGAATCCCTGTCAAGGCTGAAATAAGGTTGAAATGAGGCTGAAATAAGGTTGAAATATAAGGCTGAAATAAAAGGCTGAAGAAAGGCTGAAATAAGTCTGAAATAAGACTGAATTAATTTTGGAAATAAAATCTGAAATAAAGCTGAAATAATTATAAAATAAGGCTGAAAAAATAATGAAATGAGGCTGAAATGTGGGTAATGAGAACAGGAAACTGGTAAACAAAATAGCACCCATCTCTCTGCTCCGTCTTTTCTGCCACTTACAGGAAAGCTGAGACTCCAGCAATTTATTCCCCAAGGAGTTAGTTTCACCATTTATCGACTAGAGTGTTCATCACTATGAGATTCTATGTTGTATCTTGAATGTACCAAAACAACAGAGAACCAACCGTGTAGATTGCGCCAGACCTGCATTGCTACATTTTATTAGCTTGGAAATGTTTTTGTTGAGTTATGTTATTAGGGGTATACTGGGACTATGCAGAAATATACGTACCTTTACCTGAATGAAAATGACTATTAATGTGTTTTTTATAGGAAATTTGCAATGTTTTAGTTACCAATTAAAATTTATGTGGATATAAGCAATAACAGAAAACAAGCCACTTAAAGTTTATTTGTGCGAGGGATTAAACTGATTTCCAGGAAAGCAGAAAAGCAAGCCAAAATATATTAGGATTATCTGACAGCCTTTATATAATAAGAATACAAGTTTGTATCTGTGAACGTGTGTTGGTTTACTTTGAGGAATACAGGACTGACACCCTCAATATGAGGTAAGTGAAAATGAAAATGTCACACACCCCAATTATTTTTTTTTAAATTGAGCCAATTTGCTCTGGGAAAACCAGGCTTAATGCATGTGCGTAAAGTGTCGTCCCATAGTAGCTTGTGCAGTCCGTACATTCAAATCAAGGACAACACTTTCTGCTTTTATGGAATTAATCATTTAAAGGAAGTCTCTTCCAAACGAAAATCTAGTCTAGGCAGAAAGTGTCATTTAAGATTTGCATGTGAGGACTGCAATTTACACTCGTGCCTCAAGCCCCGTTTTCCCACGACTCGGCTCAATTATTTAACCAAAACAAGTACGTCTGGACATGTTTTTACGATGCTCAATTGCTCTTCAAGAAAAACTTAGGTAGATTTCTTGAATGCATTAAATTTCTTTAATCTACAGCTGTGTCAGGTATAGATCTTTTTCCGATTACAATGTTCTGAACAAGCATTTAATATTGCATATATATTATTTTATATTATGGCCATCGTCAAACAGCAATCATGTGCTTTCCCTCTGAAAATTATCAGAAATTTTCTTTGAGCACAAAACTTTTAGCTACATAATGTATCAAAATCAATTTTAAATAGGCAAGACAGGAAAATCTGTTACATTTAGTATCTAACAAACATATTTGCTTCTATGCATGTATAAAATGCTAAATGTTCCGAAGACCGATAATCTTTCTGTACATCATACAGTCCCAGCTAAAGCAATGGGAATTCCAATGATAAAACATTAATTCTGCAAAACACTATCAGAAATTGCATTATATCGCATTTTCCATCCACCATTATCAAGTTTGGGTCCATGGGGAAACAAACAGGGGAAAATATCATTCTATTGTTCCGATGTAGCATGGTCTATCCAATATTTATTATCATTTGAGTTGCCAGCAATGCATTCCGATATGGGACTTATTATATGATGTACACGTCATGCACATTTTTTGGTTGTTAACAGGTACTTTGTTATAAATTGAGTCGCATTCTGAGAAAACTGGTGCACAGGCTTATATAAGGGATGACACTTTACGTCAACATTTGATTTTCGTTTGAAAGAGAATTCCTTTCAACGAAAAAGTCTGTAAACGCGGAAAGTGTCATCCCTTATTAGCCTGTGAGGACTGCACAGGCTTATCTGGGACTACACTTTACGCACATGCATTAGGCCCAGTTTTCTCAGAACGCGACTCAATTGATCATCTGTATTATGAAGCACAGTCCACTTATGATAGCAATGTTGGGAAAACTTCAATTATACAAATTGTTCTCAATCCAGTCTATGAAACTGGGCTTCATTCACATTGGTAAAGTATTGCCCCACATAAGCCTGAGCAGTTCACACAGGCAGGACTGCACAGGCTAATCTGTGACATCACTTTCTGCCTTTATGGAGTTTATCGTTGAAAGAAGGTTTCTTTTAAGTTTCTGGGACGATTTGTTATGCACATGCATTAAGCCTGAGAGTGGCTCATATACATTTTTAATGTTAACCCTTTGAGCGCTGGAGCCGGATTTTGAAGGCCTCTGCAAACAGTTTGGATCCAGATGAGACGCAACAGAACGTGGCGTCTCATCAGGATCCAAACTGTTTGCTATTCTGATAGTATTCTTTAAAAAAAATCGAAAAAAATGCTAATTTTAGAAATTTTGCAGACAACATTTTAGCAGACGACAAATTTCCCAGCATGCAAAGGGTTAATACCAACAAAATACCAAAATCATTATCTAGCAGAAAAACATGAATTTTCCATCAGGTCAGGATTTAAATTCATAAGTAAATGCAACAAATAAAACAACATTTTATGAATTTTTTTTTACCGCATTACATATTCCACTGTTTGCCTGGTCAGAAATGTAGACTATTTATCTGTTATAATTAGAAGTAGAATAATACATTAAATACTGACTCATTAATGAAGCATGTAAGTACTTTTTTTAGCAAACATCACATTGTTGAAAATAAATGTTAGTATTGAATGTAACAAAGGTCCTTCTCACAACATAATTTACTGGGTAGAACAATTAGAGAAAAGACAAAAATGACTTTTCAAATTCTCTTAAAGCTTCTCTTACTTAAAGTTAAAGTCAACAAAAAAAAAATTGTTCAGAATTTTGTAAGAAAGGACACAGCAACTATATAAGTTATAATTGTAGGTTGCAAGTCAACAAAAAAAATTGTTCAGAATTTTGTAAGAAAGGACACAGCAACTATATAAGTTATAATTGTAGGTTGCAAATAAATCATCTATATGAATAAAGTGTACAAGTTTTATATTTGAAAGAGAAATATCATAAGCATGCATGATGTATGATCTAACAATTGATGGTTAAATCTAATGTATAATGGCACTCTTGTTTAAAATATGAAAAATTAAATGTTCATAGAAACTGTCACTTGTACTTATGTAACTTGCAATGGCTTATCAGGTATGACACTTTCTGCCCAGACCTGGATTTTAGTTTAGAAAAGACTTAAAAGAGACTAACTGTAAACAAAAAAGTCCCTTAAAGCGGACAATGTTGTCCTTGATTATCCTGAGAGGACTGCAACTTTACACTTATGCATTTAGCCTGATTTTGCCAGATTGTGGCTAATTCATGTTTACAAATTATGAAGTCATTATATGCCTGGAGGTAAGAAGCAACCTCATTAGGCTCTCGATTTGACTGCTAATAGCAGAATGCTTGAATCAAAATGCTAAGGGAAAAAAATTATGATAACTAAGAATGACGCTGTTTTCAGTTGATGGAAGAATGGTTGAAGTGCCATTGTTATAGAAACATCCATGTCAAAATAATATAATACACATTTAGAAAATTATCTAGCTACAATATTAAATTGTAAGCATATGTTATTCAGGTGACTTGATATACTGCAGAGCAGTCTAGTACAAATGTTTATTTAAAAAAAAACTGATAATTCTTTTGGTTTTGGTTATATCATACTCAAACAGAAACCATTCAAAACGGAGAATTTTGAAAGTAATGGAAGAAGCTAATAAATTTAGATAAATTGGACTATGATGCCATATTTCTGTCTTCTTAAAACATTGAACTCAATGTTTAATGCAACTTATGGGGAGATTATTGACCTCAGCTATTTATTAACTGACCTTATTTCCAGAAATACAACTTCAAAATCTCATCAGTTTTGGCAAAATTCTGTGCACAACTGAATATAAGACCTAAAAACCAGTTGGTTATCAAGGTTAATTCTTAATTTTAAGGTCAAAATCCATCCACCTATCAAACCTTCAGTACAACTACAGTCCATTTGTAATTGGCAGCCAATTCAGTTGGAATCTGTTACAATCACTCCAATCGCCTGCTTGCTGAAATGGCATATGGTATCTTTAATATATCAAAATATTCTTGGAAACCAAAAAATTTAAGAAAGCACAAACTGTTATATGTCCTTACAATATTAATATAGAATGTGCCCACAATATAAATGTAGACTGTACCCCAATATCAATATAGGAAGTTAAAACAATATCCATGTGGAACAAGATAAATGTTGAATGTTCACACACTATTTTGAGGCTCTCTTGCAATGATTTTGAAAAAAAATAGGATACTAGGTCTTTTTAATGCAGAAACCTAGTAGAAAACAAGTAGAAAACTAGGAAAATGTAGGATTACTGAGACACAAAACTAGGAGGTATAAAAAAAACTAAATGTTATCAGGAAGTTTGTTTTTTCTAACCAATAACCATCCAACAATGTTCTGGGGACTGTTATTTGATTCAGAAATTCTTGTCACGCATCAATGATTCATAGAACAACATGAAATGTTTTGTTTTTATACCAAGAACAAAATGATATACAGACCAACCTGTGTACACCAGAGCACAGCAGCCAATCAATGGAAATAGTCAAAGTGGCTGCTGATGACAGGTGGCTGCTATAATCAGGTGACCACTTCTTAGATGATTGGTCAACTAATGAGGGCAGGTGGCTGCTATAGTCAGGTGACCACTTCTAAGATGATTGGTCAACTAATGAGGGCAGGTGGCTCCTATAGTCAGGTGACCACTTCTTAGATGATTGGTCAACTAATGAGGACATGCGGCTGCTATAGTCAGGTGACCACTTCTTAGATGATTGGTCAACTAATGAGGGCAGGTGGCTGCTATGGTCAGGTGACCACTTCTTAAATGATTGGTCAACAAATGAGGGCAGGTGGCTGCTATAGTCAGGTGGCTGCTATAGTCAGGTGACCACTTCTTAGATGATTGGTCAATTAATAGAATACTTCTCATACAAAGATACAAATACCAAAATCTCACAACACCATCTTTGTACAAGAATATCACAAAAAAATTATTAAAACAACCACGCATTTATTATATCAAAGGCAGTTACTACAATCAGATTCTTTAACCACAAAATAGATGCACAATATACGCTATGACGTCAGAGGTGCGAGCCAACATCACAGATAAATTTGAGTGTTTACTTTTCGCATCACGAATTGACGGCTTTCCGTGTGAAAGTTACTGTCTGCTTCTGTAAGTGTATATAACAGTGTAAAATCTACCCACAATTATATCAATGTTGAAGTTGCCCATAATATCAATGTATGTAAATGTAGAATGAACACTCAATATCAATGTATGTAAATGTAGAATGAACACTCAATATCAATGTATGTAAATGTAGAATGAACACTCAATATCAATGTATGTAAATGTAGAATGAACCCTCAATATCAATGTATGTAAATGTAGAATGAACACTCAATATCAATGTATGTAAATGTAGAATGAACACTCAATATCAATGTATGTAAATGTAGAATGAACACTCAATATCAATGTATGTAAATGTAGAATGAACACTCAATATCAATGTATGTAAATGTAGAATGAACACTCAATATCAATGTATGTAAATGTAGAATGAACACTCAATATCAATGTATGTAAATGTAGAATGAACACTCAATATCAATGTATGTAAATGTAGAATGAACACTCAATATCAATGTATGTAAATGTAGAATGAACACTCAATATCAATGTATGTAAATGTAGAATGAACACTCAATATCAATGTATGTAAATGTAGAATGAACACTCAATATCAATGTATGTAAATGTAGAATGTACCCTTTAAAGTTTGTTTATAAATATATTAAGTACCCACAATATCAGTGTATATCAATGTAGAATTTCAGGTATCCACAATAGCAATGCAGAATGTAATTACAATAAAATATCAATCTAGCAAAGGATGCAAACAAATTGAGAGCAGAGTATCTTAAAATTCCATTGTGACAAGATTTATCTGTGAGTTTATTACAAGCAGGAATCTACAAGCACTGCTGGTGCCAAGTTTCAATGTTATTTATCTCTTTCAGTGCGGGAACCGAATTGTGAAGGCCTTTGCAAACAGTTTGGATACAGATGAGACGCCACAGAACGTGGCGTCTCATCAGGATCCAAACTGTTTGCTATTCTGATAGTATTCTTTCAATAAAATTCGGAGAAAATGCTAATTTTAGAAATTCAGCAGACGACATTTTAGCAGACGACAAATTTCCCAGCATGCAAAGGGATATACAAGACATTGTAGATTGAGGCACCTGCTATACGTTTTGCAAACTGTAAAAATAGCAAGAAATTTTTATTGTTTTACTTATCTGCCTATGTAACAGTATTGTATTTGGAATGAATATCACCCCATTGGTACAAAAAGGTACATTGTACCATTAAATTTTAATGTCACATGGTATCTTTTTTGCACCAATGGGGCAATATAAACTAATCTTTGTAAGTGATTAAATCACGTGAAGATTTCACTGATAAAATGCACTAGAAAAAACTTTCTGGGAATCAATGTCATTGCACGCCACATAATATTTATTCTGCAACAATCAGCAACAAATAAGGCCTTCAATTTTATGGTAAATTATTAATATTGCTGGTTGATATTAAGGTCACCCAGTTTTATCAGGCATTATTACATCAATAAATGGGCAATCGCAGACTTGGGATCTTTCAAGTGTGTCAAATCAGCAAAAATCTCAAAACGTTCCAAACGTTTGGAACCAAAAAAAAACATTGTTTATTAAGCATAAAATTCAACCTTTTCGATTTCTAGGCATTATGAAACTCAAAGGCAAATAATGCCAGGACCAAGTCTTAACATATTATGTCAGATACATATCTGCTTGGATTCGTTTGAGTGTGTAAAATCTGAAAAAACACCAAAATGTACCACATGTTTTGAACCCAAAATACAACATTGTTTATTAAGTATTAAATTCAACCGGTTTAATTTCTATACGTTATTAAACTCAAAGGCCAAGAATACGGGCCCCCATGGCGCAGTGAATATGGTGTCCGCCTAGCAACTGGGAGGTCACATGTTCGATCCCCACTAAGGGAGCGTTCTTTAGATCTCCCTCATAGACACCAAGTACTGGTTGTAGTCCCAGGAAACTGTATCTTGAGAGCGTTTCAAATAAGTAGTAGACCTTTCAATGCAATGAGCTAAAATATATAGGCTTAAACTAAATTAAAGGCAAATAATGCCAGGGCCAATTCTTAAGCCATTATGCCAGATTGCCTGTGTCTCTGGCAGAGTGCTGACTTAATTCCATTAAGTAAACACATCGAAATGAGCTGTTTGTGATGGTACACAGATGTTCCTCACAAATTGGGGCACTTTGGAATCTTTGAATGAAAATTGAATAATTTATGAGATGTCTTGTCTTTACAGAAAAGAAATTTGAAAAGTCAGTGAATTCTCATAAAAGATTGTACCAGCAAAACAAAATAAATATGTTCCCTAATAGATGTCTCGTCTTTTCCGAAAAGCAATTTGAAAAGTGATAGATTGCAATTCTCATAAAACATTGTACTGGCAGTTTGAGAATTTGACAGTTAGTTCACCTGGCCTCAAGACTGGATACTGTCTCAATTTTAAATACAGTATATTCCGTAACTAACAACTCAACCTAATAATTGATCACCGGTCTCGTTCTTTTTAAAGTACTTATAACAAATACTTCTATGTCTAATTATTTCTTGATTTTGCTAAAAGACAACTAAATGCTTATACATGCTTTGAACACATTAAATCAAGAATGCCATTACTTTGACTCAAATTTGACGCCTAAACCGAAAATATAAGGCGCCAGGGGGGTATATATTAGAGAATATACAGTTTCAACTAAAACAATTTACATGTATTGTAATTGGTGGAACATTTCTATACAACTAAGATGAAGTTTCCGACAGTTCACAGTCCTGGGGCAGTTCCCTCAATTGTTTATTTTTTATTTTTTTATTTTTCTTGTAGTTTCATTTCTTGCCTGGCTGTATGAAAACCAGTATCTGGATGAGCACAATGTACAGGTGCTGAGTGCTCTAATCTTGCAGGCACTGGATGTTCAGGAGGGTGTTTACATTTACAACCAATGTGATAATCAAATGAATAATAATTCTGAAAGCCAGGAGCCAAATGCACAACATGAGAAGACTGATAATCAGCCATGAGAATGAGTCATTTAAGCAATTCATACACTTTTTTGAACATTTTATTTCACATCCAATGAAATTGTGTGTATTTTTTTTAAAGATAATGATCTCATGAGCATTTCTTTTAACCCTTTGCATGCTGGGAAATTTGTCGTCTGCTAAAATGTCGTCTGCTGAATTTCTAAAATCAGCATTTTCTTCATTTTTTTTTCAAAGAATACTATCAGAATAGCAAACAGTTTGGATCCTGATGTGACGCCACGTTCTGTGGCGTCTCATCTGGATCCAAACTGTTTGCAAAGGCCTTCAAAATCCGGTTCCAGCGCTCAAAGGGTTAAAACACCTGATTATTGTATACTGAAGAAAGTAAAATCTTGCCAGGATTTACTACTTTATTATTTCATCACGAGGCTGTGTATTAAAGGGACTTGTTTACGTTTTGTTAAATGGACAAAATTGAAAGGAAATATTTCAGATCTGCAAATTTGTGTTGTTGTTATGATATTTGCGAGGAAACAGTAATACTGAACATTTACCATGCTCTAAAATATCCATAATAAGAATCTTTTGACGATTTTAGAACCTGAAATTTATAAAGCGTTACAAACGCGAAACGATTGAATATTTTGGAGAATTGTGTTGTTATCGTTATATTTTGTTACATTACGATGATTGCTAGACTTTTACTCCAAGGGTCAGTGGTTCAAGTGTGTGGATTACTTTTCTCTCTTTAATTTTTCTTCTTGTTACTGGAGTTATTTAGTTCCGATGTTTACATTTATCAATTTAAAGCATTTAATGACAAACTTCAAAACATTCCAAAATGTGTGAACAAGTCCCTTTTACAAATAAGAGACTACCTTTACATTTTGTTTAAAAACCAAGAACGTAGTATTTCAAATTGTGTTCACATTAGTTATTGAGCAAATCACTTCAGCAAAAGTAAAGCAATGTTTGTTTGATAACTTCAACAATATTTAACTAATCAAATATTTAATAAAAGAATACCTTATCAAATAGTGAACAACTATTGAAAGCAACCTTTTGAGCTGCGTCATGCGAAAAAAGGGTTTAATGTCAAATGTATCCAGCGTACCTCCATACCAGCCCGCATGAATACGCAGACTGGTCGGGAGCTATAAAGTCACACATGGTTTTGTGGTCTCATTTGCAACTTCTCATCAGAGTATACAGATGCAATGGCATATCTAATGATACACCCTTCGGATATGTCCTAAAACATATTTTCGCATGACGCGGCATTGTCGTTATAATATAACAGCTAATACTGCCAGGATAAATGGATTTTTCTCAAACCAGCAAATAAATGTGCAACTGGGTATTTACCAAAAGCCATACATCTGTCAACCGACATCAATAGTGACTAGAAGTTGGTTTATTTGAAAATTTCAAATATTTACACAATCCCGTGCAGCATTGAAATTCCACGTCACATATGGATTTCCCCTCACTTCCGATCAATGTTTCAGTTTTTGATACGGAACTATGTGATTACTTCTTAAACATCTTTGAAAACCTCCATATGTCTGTAATAAGTCTAGTTCTTACGGTTTAATTACGTTATTGGCGACAGAATGAGCAGGACTAGGCTTGCACCTGTCACTGATTGAAAGATTTTATCACCAAGTTTCTTTTATCATGCAGTGCATGATGCACAATCATCTATATTTTAACCCATTTATGCCTAGTGGACTCTCCCATCCTGAAAAATTGGATCAATTTATTTCCAGAATTAGGGATGTCTAGTATATTTATTTCTATATTTAGAATATTTCTTACAGAAATTCCTTTAAGCAAACAGCGCAGACCCTGATGAGACGCCGCATCATGTGGCGTCTCATCTGGGTCTACGCTGTTTGCCAAGGCCTTTTTTCTAGACGCTAGGCATAAATGGGTTTTTAACAGAATTCAAATATTTTTTTAAGCCGATAATATACTTATCATGGCATCTATTTCCTGTATTAAATTTAGTGGTATTTTTATGGATATCAACTGTTCATTGCTTTAGTTACAAAACACTCAATAATAAATGTTTCCTCTTTCTAATAAGCCAAAGGTAATAGTCACATTTTTTGTCACAATCAAATGCAAATTGAGAAACATTGCACATAATCCTTGCTCTGTGAAAAGAGGGTTTAATGCATGAGCATAAAGTGTCGTTCCAGATTAGCCTATGCATTCTGCACTGGCTTATCAGGGACAACTCTTTCCGCCTAAACTGAATTTTCGCTAACAAGAGACTTCCTGTAAACAAAACATACCATAAAAGCGAAAAGTCCCCGATAAACCTCTGTGGACTGCAGAGACTTATCTGGGACTACACTTTACCCACATGCATTAAGCCCTTTTTTTCCCCGAGGGAGGCTTATTTTCATGTCCCTGGACCTCATGTATATTTTGGCAGGCGTTGTCCGACGTCTGGAAGATTGAGCCCTGATTCATATTGCTTGGTAAATGTGTTTTTCCTCACCACGTGAAGGCTTTCAAACAATGCCGATAAAATATCAAATATAAACACACAGATTTCCTGATATACTCTGGAATTCTACAAAACAAACCTATTAACACATTTGCTATCACAAATCAATCGAATAATAAGACAGTAGCGCTGAAATGAAATCGTATTTATCCCTTAATTTTCTTTCCGTCAAAACATAGATATAAATCTGGTCAGAAAACTGACAATGGATAAAAGATGTTGATGGACCACGAATCTGGCTGCTGAAAGCAAGACTGAAACTAGTGATAATTGTAAATAATGTAACCTTGAGAAAATATTTTTGATTAATTTAATAGATAGTAATACATCAGGCCTTTCCAGGATTTTCAGGAGCAAAGACATGCAGTTAGCAATTGGTTCTTTTTTTTTTTTTATCTGTGTATATATTA
>VMBQ01000300.1:58970-76787 GCA_007657795.1 Dreissena rostriformis
CTAGTCTTATTTATAAGACGTTGCCAAGAATTTAGAGATACTTTTTATACGGGCTAAATTCTTTGGAACGTCTTATCGGCGAACGATTCAATTTGTGGTGGATATCAGAAAGTTTAAATTTTCATCAATATGCTTAAAATTGCAAAATAACATTACCAACTCATACAGTTTTAGTTCAGAAATCCATTTTTACCTCAAATATCTTGGAATTGAAGTTAAAAGGCATAATTTGTTTCAGTTAAACTTCTGCTTAAATCGCAATACAATCACTGACCTCTCGCCATGTTATGAAATATTTAAATATCAACCAATCAGAAGAAGGCATTACGGTGTAATAGGCTGCGTTATCGATTAAAATCTACCTGCGGTATACAGCGGACACAGCGAGTCGAATGGAAAATGTGAGTAGTGTGTTGATTTAAATTGGTCAGGCGTGCACAATTGAAAGAGTCATTACATAATTCTTACGGAACATTATCGAGAAATGAATTATCTACCCAGGTATGTAAATATTATTGCAATCCGTTGATATTAACTGTCTGATGTCGGGGCTTGAATGTTGCGCACCAAATTCCTTGCGCATCAATATAAACAAAGAAAGAAAACTTTCCACCACATTTTGAATCGTTCGCCCGTTGTACGCTCCAAATATTACCCATATAAAAAGTAGCTTTATGTTTGAGAGCGTCAACAAGTTGGACTTCTATGATTTTTGCAAGTTGTCAGACTGAATGTCTGACACTTTTTTTTTAAGCTTTCGGTTAGTATCATACCCAATACATTACCACATTTATAATTTGTTATTGATTTTACATACTGGAAATAAAGCGTTAAGATTTATTCTGGACGCGAATAATTTCAGCTACAACTCCTCCGTGAAAATGAAAATACCGGTCGAGTGAAATGTCAAAGTGAAAACAAACGTATTTTACATTATTAAAGAATAAAAACAAAACTTACTGAGGCGTGGCTGTGAAATGTAGTTTCTTGTAACAGCTAATTTGTGTTCCATCAATGCTTGGCCGGCATTTAGGCCGTCAGTTCCACCCTTAACTTTTATGTGTACGGACATTTTGGCAACTATTGATCATGTGATGTCACGAGCAGATTCCGTCCGGAAAGGGAGAGAATAATCAAAACTTCCGGTTGATTACCATCCGCTTCCGGTCATTACGTCATGCATATGTAGGTTAACATCCACTTACATCTAAAATGCCAATCTCGATGCAGAGTTGTCGTTCCTTGCTCTCACAGGCTATTGTGGTTCCAGTCAAATCTCTGCGCTGAAAATGCTAAAATGCCCAGAAATAAACTCGATTCAGGTTCTCGATCTGTTGAAATCTACTACGGTAACTACGGTAAACCAGCTAACACAGGAAAAGTGTAAGTTGTTTAACTGACGAATATGACTGAAATACAGAATGAAAACGGATACCCAACGAAAACAATAAAACAAACAAATAGCACAATAATGCCACATAACTCTATAGTATATAGGGATAATTTAAACGAGCAATTAGTCAAGTCCTTTTTGGCTGGGCATTTTTATTTTCTTTATTCTTACACTATCGTACAATAAACAAGAAATATCTTCAAATCAGAAATTCGGCGTATATCCTGACCCTGAAATAAAGGTAGAACAATTGACGTTAGTAAGTTATTAAATTAAAAACAAATGTTTCAGTATTGTTATGTTTTTTTTCAGTCAAAAGTCACATATCCATCGCATGAAATGTTTTTGTATGAAGCCTTGCTCGATCAAATTCGTCCGTTATAACCGAGCCACGTACGTGGTACAATACTTTTTTCGTTGTTATTTTTCATTTTTTTTAATTGAGGTTATTTTTTTTAAATTTTTATGTCCCCCAGTCTATACTGGGGGACATATTGTTTTCGCCCTGTCTGTTGCTTTGTTGGTTTGTTTGCACAAACTTTAACATTGTGTCATAACTTTTGCAATATTAAAGATAGCAACTTGATATTTGGCATGCATGTGTATCTCATGGAGCTTCACATTTTGAGTGGTGAAAGGTCAAGGTCATCCTTCAAGGTCAAAGGTCAAATATATGGGTCAAAATCGCTCAAAAGGGGACATAGTGTTTCACAAACACATCACTTGTTTTATTATGAACTTAACTTATAAACTATTTTCAAACTATAAAAGAACATGATACTACTTTTCATAATATAATACTTCAACAAAAAATAAAATCCTTCCAGGAAGGATTTTCTTGTGATTGCAGTGGTTATTGCCAGAAGCCGTGGGGAGTTAACCGCTGAGTGGAGTTTGGGACTATGTGATACGGCTTTACTCTTCTGACATATGAAAGATACGCTCAATACCATTTTCCTATGAATCTTACTAATAAATCTGAACAAGCGATTTCCTACTAGCAAACAGCTATGTTAGGGAGAGTGGGTACTTTTTGTTTGTTGTTTTAATAAGGATTGATTTTTTTGCAGTTTTTTTCACTCATATTACACTTTACAGCGACCAGTTAACTTACTCACACTTTTCGTGGCCAAGCTGGTTTACCAGTATTAAATGCGCGCATGCTGATAACAGCAACTGACAACTGCACTTCCTAAGGTAGGGACATAACGGCAGAAATATATATTTTAGGACAATCCCCATAAACGTTATGTCGCCGGGGCGACCCACGCGATTCTTGAATTTGTACTCCAGCGATTTTATAACGGAGCTAGCCGCTAGCCGACCCGTATGATAGTGTTCACGATGTTTTAATATATAAGGTATATCTGACATATGGGATTGAAATAACGACAAACTGACACTAAGATCTCAGTTTCAATAAAAATGTGTAATGATTTGTGCTAGCAGATCTACAAAACAAAACAAAAAAAGCACGCGTTTTTCATGTATTGACGAAGACTTTGGACACAACTTATCAAGCGTCAATACATTAAGTTGTTACGATTAATTTTGGCGGATAAATATAACGATACACTTAAGTAAGATAACTAATAACCTAGCAGTCTCCATACATTTAACGTAGATCACTTTTGGCTCTATTCTGTTATCGAGTATAAAGATATCTATGATAATACAATTGGAACATATTGTCAAGAAATAGTTAAAGGGACATAACTGTGTTTTACTGAATACTAGATCCCGTAAGAGTTGTCTCTACTGTTAATCTTGTATTTATATGATAATGCTTCATAGTTGTTGTACACTTGTAGCTTGTGTATGAATGAATAAACATGTAGCCACATACGCATTACGTTATATTAATTACAACGGCTATGCTTCAACAACACTTTCTAACAGGAATATATTTGTTAAAGCGATTAAATCTGTTTGCGAAACTAAGTTAAACCAACCGTAAGGTAGTATAATGCCACAAAGTTCAGGAATTAGTACATTTTAATAACACATGTTTGGAAAGATACAGATAAAGCATTTTTAATGGACTTTTGCCACGAAAGGCTTTATTTGTGAACAACACAATCGGAAAACATATCTCGAGATAAACATATTTTATGGCAATATCGTAAAAAACATGAGCATTTATTACACAAANGGGGGCGGGATATTGAAAGATTTGCTGGGGGTCCCGGGGGCCGCTAGGGCCCCTGGTGGGTGCAGGGCAGAGCCCTGCAAGGGCGTCCAGGGGGGGCTCCTCGATTTTAGTGATTTTGAAGGCTTTGATAACCACTTGTCGAGCATGTCACGCCTTATATACTTTCAGCAAAGTACCTTTTTATAATGCCAAAAAATTGCATAGTTTATAGTTTGGGGGTCCATGGGGGCAAGCCCCCCGGAAGCTCCACGATTTTAGTGATTTCGAAGGCTTTGACAAGTTTAAATAGGTGATTTAGATCTAGTTAAGTGTGAAACATCAAATTGATTGACTTGACTTTGGCGATTTTAGGGGGGGGGGCGGNTATCGAATATACCGGCATCACACTAGTTAATGAAACACTGTTCTATTTTGGTAATGTATTTTTACCATGATATCGACTATCTAACAGCGGCAATAATTTGGCTTGTATTTAATACACAACTGTATGATAAACAGCATTAATATTTATTGTGTTTTGGTTATTATTTAGCAATATTTTAGGGCAAATTCAGAACTTAATTTTGATGATCGAGTCCTTTATAGTACGCAACATATATAATTGTAATACGATTGATCCGCAATAATCTGTATTCACTAAGAGTAATTACTGAAAACGAAGAGTATAATCACTGGGGCCTTCCAGTGGTTACATATAAAATTGTATCTCCAGGAAATTGGTCTCCGTAATTTCTTTTCAATTACCAGGCCAATAATTTCAGTTCCGTAGACTGACGGTATTTTTATATGTTAATCTCCAAGGGAATTATTTAATGGATATACATTAAATGGTATCATTATATTGATATCAGACCGAGAAAGTAAAAAGTATGAATTAATGGATGGTGTTTAAATGAATGCAAATCGACCACACAGTTCGCTTGAAATGTATAATTAATATTTGAGACATTGAACCATACGTACTGACTGCGTTGAGGGGTTTTCGATTTTTGTTGTCTTATTTCCTTTCCCCAGAGCTTTCAAAAGTAATTTTAGAGATACAAAGTGACTATTAAATTGTTCTTAATTAGCCAATCTCACTTTGCAAAAAGGTAATGCAAAAATTTAAACGTTTTAGTGTGAGTATATGCGGTTTTATATGATCCTTTTGATTGTTTTAACTCCTAGAAACTCATTTAAAAGGTATTTTTAAGAAGAAGTTATAACATGAAAACAGTACCAGGAATAAAAATAAAAGCAAACGTCGTTCAACAAAATTTCCATAATCGACAACAAAAATAGTAAATAAACATGGTGAATGTAACCACGGTCAGCTCGTTACTAAAATAGAACTGCTTGTAGAGTTTAGACATGCTTGAACTTTAACTTGTATTTTTATCGGTTACCTTTCAGGATCAGTTTAAACACCGTCAGCTGCATTATGTTTGCGTGTGTTCCATTTTCAGAGATGCATAACTTTGCTTAACCCATTTATGCCTAGCGTCTAGAAAAAAAGGCCTTGTCAAACAGCGTAGATCCAGATGAGACACCGCATGATGCGGCGTCTCATCAGGGTCTGCGCTGTTTGCTTAAAGGAGTTTCTGTAAGAAATATTCTAAATATAGAAATAAATGTACTAGACATCCATAATTTTGGAAACAAATTGATCCAATTGAGAATGATGGGAGAGCCCACTAGGCATAAATGGGTTAAGAGATATGTAGTTCTTTACTAATTATACAATCACGTGGACGCATACCACCTTTATAAGATCGACTGCACATAATTGTAAAAAAAACAACCATACGCACGTTAAGGCATATTAAATATACATCGGCCATTAAATGATATATCTTAATGTTATGAGTAATTATTTTAAAGTGTTCTCTTTTTAAGGTAATTTTTTGTCGTTTTACGAAATGTGTAAGACCGTTAAATTCGTTAATTGTACTACATTTCGTATGGAAGGAACTCGAAACTTCTATGCAAACCTATAACACAAACTTAACTTGAAGACCGAACACTTAACATAAGGATAAATAGTATTCGTATGTGACCCAGCTAAACAAAAAAATCTGCTACCCAAGTCTGAAGTGTGTATAAAAACTATTATCGTATTGAATGTGTCATTTTGTTCAAGCAATATTGGTGTTGTCATTATAACTGCTTAGCTCTTTAAGTTGCTGCAGTGACGTTTTATGTTTAAAAATACCAAAATAAAATCTTAAATTCTACTCGTTAAATTATTGTGATGAAACAGCATGGTTTAAGTTTGAAGGATGTAAATTGCGTGTTTATCTTACAACAACTTTAAAAAGAGCTTATACTGTATATTAGAAGTCAAAGTGGAATGGACAAGGTTATACAATAATACAATATTATCCAGTTATGAAGCAATAAAATGTAAGAAATTGCAAAAGCCATGCAGATACGCATTGATTTGAAAACAGCCTTAATTTCGCCAAGAAGTTCTCATACATGTGTTTCCCTGCAGACTCGTAAACTGCAACGTTACTCAATAAAGTCGATCCGAACTAATGGAACAGCACACTAAACACAGTCATGCATTTTCATTCTCCTTTAATAGAATTAAAATCAAATTTGCAGGAAATGGTCGATCCCTAATGTTGTTAAAACTTGCGTCCCAAAATGTTCATATATCTGTGATTTTGAAATGAAATTGTATGTCTTGAGCTGGTATAATTTAAATGCACTGGCATTTTAGGACAATACAATAGTCTTAAACTTATCAAATCGTTCTGTTTTTGTTTTCATAAAGCCACTTTTACAACTTGGGAGATAGAATACCAAACCAATTACATCACCAATTATTTCAATATTCTCAAAATCTCCACAGCGGCAAAGTATGCCGTCGTAAGAAAAACTATTCGAATTTGTCATTTTGTGTTTTAATTTTGATTCGATCATCATAATGTGGTGTTTACTGGCGACTGGGATTCAATGAGCTGTGCTAGAATCACTCGAATCTCTGCGCGAAGGTTAAAAATGCATGTACGAGAAATCCATAGTCAATGCTAATGAATGTACACGTATTAAAAGGCAAACTAGTTTCTAAAGTATTATCGGACTGATTATAAAAAGAGAGGTCGATTGAGGTCTATTGCAAAGTTCAATAAAAAAAAACGTCGTTAGTACACGAACATGAAACTATGAAAAATAAAACGCTTATTCATTTCTAATTGCAGACTGGAACATCCACGTTTCACGCGATCTGAAAAACTAGATGAGAATCACTCTAAAGAAAACTGCACTTCGTAATTTTACTTAGCGATCTATGCTACTAGGCTTCTTGTACTGTAGGGTAAATGCTATTAGTTAGAACTGGAGGACTTGTGTGGAATAAGATCCAAAGAAATGGTATAAATATAATACTCGTCTGCAGTATTTTTAAGTGAAATGAAATCCGAATATGACCTGTACGAGTATTGAAGTGTTTGACTGTACATATCAAACATTTTCTTCTCAGGAATATTTCATCTTTTTCAAATTAGATTTGTTTGGTTATTATGTATTTAGTTATTTTTGTCAATACTCGTAACTAAGTTGAAACACCAAAACGACACGCTTAAAAATAAAATTTATCACTTATTGCAATACAGAATTAAGAACTGTTATCGACTAAAGGAAAGAAAATATTATATGATGGAAAAAAGTTTAATTTATTTATTTGTTTAATCTTACACTCACGCATTTGATTTTGCATAAAAATGGATTTCCATTGCAGAATCATAATGGCATTAAACGGAATGCATTATTATTATTTTCCTTTTGTCGACCATGTTTTCCGTAACGTTTTAACATTTACATTTACATTTTTTCATAGATAAGATACACATGTCAAAACAAGTCCATTAATTACAATTGAATATTTGTTTATCGAATTGTATAAAAGACAAGTCCTACTGCAGAGTTTATAAAATGGCACAACAAAAACTCGCCGCTTACCGAATTTACCACAACAACTTTAAAATGGATGTGCTCATATAATTCAATTTGCAACAGTTTCATGTTGTAAATATTGACACAGTCGTCTTATCATGATGTATTTCAAATACAGGAGATGTTATCTCTGAATCTTCTTTATGTCAGTAATGCGAATGATTTGTAATGCAAACTCGCTCATGGATGCTTCATTCTTTCCGTATTTGACCGTTGACCACGCGTGATTTTATTCTGGTAAAATTGACCACATGTACGTAGGTGCTGAATAGCTAACTATTGATTCATACTAAATGACATAACAGCGAATGGAGGATAAAAATAAAATACATTTAGAATCGCACCTTATCAGTATACATTATGTTGGAAATATGACTCAATGACATGCGAGTCGCAGGCACTAATTGAGCAATATCTTGCAAATGTTAATATATGGAACATGTATAAGTTAAACACTGATTATGAAGCAATAGGTCTGCACACGAGTCAACTTAATATGTAATTAAATATATTTAGGGATTACTCCATACAGGAAACTCTCTAAGTCTTTGGCTTGANAACATTCACATTTACATTTTTAATAGATAAGATACACATGTCAAAACAACTCCATAAATTACAATTGAATATTTGTTTATCGAAATGTAGAAAAGACAAGTCCTTCTGCAGAGTTTATAAAATGGCGCAACAAAAACTCGCCGCTTACCGAATTTACCACAACAACTTTAAAATGGATGTGCTCATATTATTCAATTTGCAACAGTTTCATGTTGTAAATATTGACACAGTCGTCTTATCATGATGTATTTCAAATACAGGAGATATTATCTCTGAATCTTCTTTATGTCAGTAATGCGAATGATTTGTAATGCAAACTCGATCATGGATGCTTCATTCTTTCCGACTTTGACCGTTGACCATGCGTGATTTTATTCTGGTAAAATTGACCACATGTACGTAGGTGCTGAGTAGCTAACTATTGATTCATACTAAATGACATAACAGCGAATGGAGGATAAAAATAAAATACATTTAGAATCGCATCTTATCAGTATACATTATGTTGGAAATATGACTAATTGACATGCGCGTCGCAGGCACTAATTGAGCAATATCTTGCAAATGTTAATATATGGAACATGTATAAGTTAAACACTGATAATGAATCAATAGGTCTGCAAACGAGTCACCTTAATATGTAATTAAATATATTTCGGGATTACTCAATACAGGAAACTCTCTAAGTCTTTGGCTTGACTGTTAGTATATGTTACAAATTTTTTACCAGCGCAACATTATTTATTTCATATTGACATGTTCCGATTGTCATATTTATGAATTGTGTGTGCTGTTAGGGCGTATCTACTGTTTGTTAGCATAATTGATATTACCGTGAATGATATTTTGGACAACAACCCAAGTGTTTATGTTTTGTAAAACTATCGCTTCTTTAAGTGTTAATATATTAATCTATTTATCACCTAACTCTGACAGACACGATTTATAAGAAGAAACCATTTTACAATAAATCAATTTTTCTGTGATTGTTGGAAAACACCGATTGTGTTTTATTTTAATAATGTTTATACATGTCATGTGAATGTATTGATGTGACATGTGTGCGTTAATTAATTGTTGTAACGTTATATTGAGCAAAGGACTGGCATCTTATTGTCCGTTTAATAAAAAAAGTATATGTCATAAATCTTCTGTTCTCATATGATGTAATTGCAAGTCACTCGAAATTATGGTATTGTAGAATTCATGTTCAAAACAAAATCAATCGCATAAACATAACCACAATGTTATTTTATTATTGTTATAGCAGCTATTCCTTTATGAAGATAGTATCATAAGATTTAAATGTCAAAGGCTTCAGGCTTCATGTATATCCACACTGTTCAAAGGCGGACATCAAACAAATTGCATTGTTCTTCAACCACCACGTTTGACATATTAAGTATATTATATAAAGATCACAAAGAATTAAGCAAGGTATAATATGACACACGCATTAAATTTCTGTTATATATCATTTTAAGATTATATACAATTCTTAACATTTGTAATACTTGTAAAATTTACATTTTGACAAAATATCAGAACATTTTCAGAATAATAATTATTGATACATGTGGCCATGTATATGTCAATTGCATATGCAGCGTTATTACGTCAGCAGACAGCGGCATGTGTAAGAATGGTGCATATGGAAACATTGTCATCTCGGTTCAGTTAAGCAGAATTCGATGATGGCATGTTGAATACGTGCATTTCCAAGAAAACGAGACGCTTCAATATGATATGTTGCGTTTTTTCCCGATACTACAAATGTGTCTGCAGGCAAGTATTTATAGATCGAAGTGCTAACACAATTTATGTGATTTAAAAGACATTCCAGAGTGCAAATTCTCATAAACCAAACGAAGATTTTTCCAAAATTATTTCTGCAGCGTGATTGTTATGCCATTAACGTGTGTTGGAAATCGAAGTCTTTTGCGAAAACTGCTTAGTTAAAGAGGAGTTACAAATCGTCAAAGAGGGCAATGACGTTTTCCGTAGATAAAGTTTGTCCACAATCATACACTGTATAACACAACCCGGGGATGACAGAGGAATGACGTCACCAGACCTCAGAATAAATAGAAATGTTTAATCCGAGAACATGGTCATAGCACACAATGTACGCAAACCTGATAAGAACTCAGTTGATTGCATGTTAAGACATTACTAGCGTCTCTATATACATATCAGATTCACTGTTGCAAAAATGTTGTTTGTTTGTTGTTGTTGTTGTTGTGTTCTTTCCTTCCAGCTTATCAAACTGTGATCAAAAACGCAGTAAAAGATTTGTGTATCAACACACTTTATTTATAAATTTATTTCCAATGATTTATGCAGCCTTAGGACAGTATAAGTCTCGCTTCTGCTCTCTTATAAAGCTATATAGAAGGTATAAGAAAATACTTATGGATCAATAAATAATATATCCGTTCAAACTTAAAACCAAAAAAGTATTAATGTACATCCGTCAAATCAAACTTAGCAATAATTTAATATTTTCTTTCAACACCGGGAGGTCATGGGTTAGATTCTCACTGTGGAAGCGTTTCTTTCGTTCTCCCCTAAAGAAACCAAATATTGGTTCTACCTAGGAAACGGACTAGAGAGCGTTCTTATAAGCAAAACGTCAAGGTCACAGTTACTGAAAATAACAGATCGATATGACTTAATGCCTGGAAATTATGTTGATGGTTCGAAACGAACTGCGACATATCTTTTTTCCAAGTTTAAAAATATATGAAAATAACCAATCAGTATTTTAAAATGAAAAAAAACATTTATGTTTAATTGGAATGTATATTAATAAAACAGATATTATTTGCAAATGTAATACATAAACAAAAAGTGTTATGTTCAGTCATTATTCATCCGACAAATACCCCTCCTCTGTATTTGTTGTTTCCCCGCACACACGTTCCGTGCCGGCTTCGGATCTGGAACTAACCTCGCTGTCTGATTAAAGATTGATTATACAAATTTTAACCATGAAGTCCATTGCAATGTAAGATTTACAATAGTTATCTTCAATAGCTTGGACATGTTGATGTGAAGTATCCAATTCAGTTTGCCGATTCGGGGGCTACCTTAGTGGCTGCCGTCGTGTTCTCTGAGAAGTTCATCCAAAGCATAATGCTGGTTGCAGTCTGTGAAGCTTGATGATTTCCAGCAACTCTGTTTTCACCATTCCCATGTCAAACGCAATATTATGAAGCCATACCCAGTCTTGCATTAAATCATTAATACTAGAACCTTTTGTTAGGCTGCGTTGTCTAGCAAAAGTTATCAAGTTAAGAGTTATCAGGTAAGTTCGGTATAAACATCTCACGGAGCCATTGTGCAAAAGTGTCATATTTCATCTCGATGTGGAAGTTACCAGTGGTGCTCTTGGCTAAGAGCATAAGAGCTGCCCCACGAACGAAACCATCGTTACGGCCAGCGTGTGAAATAAACGCTCATCTGCAACTGAAAAAACAACAGTATTTGATATGAAGTAAACAAAATAAATCACACACGTTGAGATACCTAGGTAAAGGGATAATGATATCATTTTTGACGAAAACCTATAAAGAATTGAATTTTCACAGGCAAATTATTTCGTCTTCCCGCATTTAGGGAGGGAGCGTTTGTAATGTACGTATGTCTTTCCAGTACTGATGATTGGATGACCTTCTTTCTTTGTCGTAGATATTTCATTTGTTGCAGAGAAATGTCAGGCTTTCTCATGAACACCTTTCTGTTCGTGTCGCAACGTCTATACCCGCATCCCATCTGCTTTAAGATCTTCCAAAGTTAAAATACACTCCTCGAAAGTTGATGCTTTGCTTCACAATGGTATGAAAAATCGTTAATGTTGGTAAAGTTTTATCTTTCTTATACATGGTATAAATTGTGCTTCAAATTACGCATTTGTCACAGTCATCAACTTCTATTGGCCTGCTGTGTGTCCACGTAGTCCCCGGGCGTTTCTCTTGTGATGCTATCCACTGTATACTTCTTACGCTTTAGATGCTCGTTCCAGAGCATTATTATGAGATATTTGAAGCCCTTTTTGTTACTCTAATTTGCAAAACGCATAGGCATTCTGGATAATTGGCCTGCGGTTTTGATTGTTATTGACTGTGGTAGATTCACCCTCGGCGATTGTAAATCAACAGGTACATATGTGTACTTTCAACTAATATATACGTTTATCTGAACGTATATTTGTAAAAAAACTTATTATGAGCTCGAACTCTTTTACATAAAATAATGTTCTTTTCTTTTTACGAGACGATATTTAATATTCATCAAAAAGCAAGGGTAAAAAAGTACCATTAAAGTACTGAGCACACAAACTGTTTCATGAACGCACAGGCCTTTGGGTAATGTAACCAATACAATAGTTACGCGATTCTTTTTAAATAATCTTAAGTAATAGTAAAATAACTTGTTTCTATGTAATCGATGTAAATGAAAAAAGCAATCACAGGGAACATTCAGTATGGGTTACATGTACACTCGGGTCTCAATGAAAATAGATTCCGTAATCTCCGTATAATTACCAAGCCCATAATGACAGTACTATGGCCTCCTTTCTATAAAACGATAATTTGATATCTTTATGTTAAAGAGAATTACTTAATTGGTATACGTATAAATTGATATTACCATATTCACGGGGGATATGAAATGGGTGAATTAATGGGCGTTGTTATTATTGCCGTAAATCTATCGTGCCGTCGGCTTGAAATGAACAATTTATGATTGAGTCGTTTTACCTTAAGTTCATTCTTCGTTGAGCGATTTTAGATTTTGTGTTGGCTATTTTTCTTTTCCCTGAGCTTTGTATAATGACTTGAGAGCCCCAAAGTTGCAAGGGCATTGTTCTAATAACAACAATTTCAGTCCATCGCCATGAAACCGCGGAACACAAACACTGTATCACGGCGATGCAAAATGAAAACTTGGCACACAAATCCATTGAACTTCAAATGTATAATCAAGCGTTTTGGGTGGATAAATATGCCATTTGTCTTTTCCACTCAAAATACTTACAATTACTTTGAAAGGTACATTATATAACAGTATGCATAGCTGTTCTACGGTATTCAAACACTTGTTTTACCGTATTTGATGCGCATACACAGAATGCACGTACAGAAGAAGATCAGTTGTCATCATTAATTCTAGAAGTGATTTATTTAAATATACGGAAACAATAATATCAAACAATATCACACAATGTCAAACAACAAGTCGACTTCAATGTGCGACGATAAAGTAAGAAATGTAAAAGCAAAATGCTGCATGTGCGGTATTGTCGGATATGCGAAGTTTTGTTTGAAGCTGATGTGTAGTTCTTAATAAACAAGAAAATGACATGGAATAGTGCACTATTCACAAGATCGACAGCATGTATTCGTAAAAACTAACATACGCATGTGCAGTCATTTAACAAGGCAACCAAATGTAACTGAAAAAAAAGGCAACCAAATTTAACTGACATATATAAATGCACCGAGAACTACTACGGAAGAAGGTTGTTGTAAACAAACACATACGTTGGAAGGTTGTTGTAAACACACATATTTGTCATTTTATAAGACAAAACATAAACTAATTGCACTGTATTATCACTAGTAGGAACACGAAAATTGTAGCAAACCCATGGGGGAAAATGTTCAGCTTAACTAAACAACTAAAATCATCATCATCATCACAATCATTATCATCACGTGAGCATTAAGTACACAAAACACATTCCGCTTGCTTTGTGGCTTTCATCTAAATTGATGGTTGTTTTTGACACGTGTTCTTTAACGACTGAACGATAACAGCGGGTAATAATTCTCCGGTATCATATATGCATCGGCATAACAATAATTAATGAAACATTGTTCTATTTTGGTAATGTATTATTTCCACGATATCGACTTTCTAACAGCTTCAATTATTTTTCGTTTAATGAATACACAACTGTTTGATGAACAGCATTAATTTTTATTGTGTTGTTGTTTTTATTTCGCAATAATGGTTGGCATATTCGGAACTTAATTTTGGTTAAGTATCTATTATGCAACATATATAATTGTTATTCAATTTAATCTCAATAATCTTTATTACTAAGATTAATTACTGAACCAAAAGAGTATAATCACTGTTGCTTTCCAAAAATGGTTGCATGTACAATTGTATATCCCGGACATTCGTCTCCGTAACTTCTTTACAATAACCAAGCCCCTAATTTCAGTTCTTGAGACGCCATTAAATGGTAATTGAACTTTTTTCTCTCCAAGGGAAAACATGTAATTTAATGGGTATACATAAAATTGTATTTTTATATTGATATCAGATGGAGCAGATTAAATGGATGACTAAATGGATGTTGTTAAAATGACTGTAAATCTATCATCTTCCACTTTAAATGAAGAATTAATAATTGAGAATTAAACCATACATGCAGACTGCGTGAGAGCTTTCAATAGTGATTTAAGAGAGATAAAGTGACAATTGATATGTTGTTATTTCAGTCAAACGCCACGGATACAATGCATCATACAAAAGTAAACCAAGTAATATAGATTTATTTGTATCGTTTTTATTATTTGAATGCTAGCAACTGCTTTAAACACCTTTTCTTGTAACATATATTTTAATAGTTCTACAATTCAAACACTACCACTTACTTTCACACACTTATGTTCCCGTATATGACGCGTACTCAGAATAAAATAAGTTATCAACATTCATGCTCAAAGTGTTGTATTAAACAAATACAAAACGAAAAATATCAAACGTCATTCAACTCTTTGTCCGCTGGGAACAAAATAGTGCATAAACACGGTGGATTTAAATACGGCTCGATACTATAAAGAACTGCATGTAGAGGTTTAAAGCTGCTGGAAGTTTAAGTTGTCGATTTAACATTTGCATTTCAGTATCAGTTTAAAACACTGACAGCTGCATTATGATGTGTATGCGACCTTTTCAGAGATGCTAGCCTATGTTTAAACTTTAAAGTGTATGTGTAGATCGTAACGATAATTGCACATACTCTTTTAATCTTTATATCAACCAGGCGCACGTGAAATCATATAAAATAAACGAGGAATTCCATATCTTTATGTAATTAGTAATTAATTTAAAGATGATTCTTTTAAAGTTAACATTTGTTTTCGTTCTAGCCACACATGACATTCGGTAACCCAAATCTTATCGGTGTATCATCGAATTAAATTTGTTATTTTGCTCATGCAATATTGGTTTTGTCAGTTTAGCTCATAAGCTCTTAACGTTGCTGAAGTGAAGACGTTTTATGTTAAAAAGTACCAAACATGTTTTATGGTAATAGCTACATTATTGTTATCGATCAGCATGGTTTTAGTCTTTAGAATGTTACATACACGTGTAACATACACAAACTGTAAATAGAGCTAATAATGTTTATTGGGAGTCAAAGTGGAATAGGCAAGGTCATAAAACAATACAATATTATCAGGTTATGAAGCAATAAGATGTGAGAAAATACATTTCCATGCAAATTCGCATTGATTACAAAAATGTCTCAATATCGATAAGAAGCTTTCAGACATGTGTTGCCGTGCAGACTCCTTAACTATAACGTAACTCAATAAATTCGATCCAATCTAATGCAACAAGACACTCTACACAGTCATGCATTGTCATTCCCTTAATAGAATCAAAGTCAAATTTGCAGCAAACTGTCAATCTCTAATGTTGTTAAAATTTGCGTCCCAACATGTTTGTATTTCAGTGCTTTGAAATGATATTGATAGTCGTAGATCGTTCACGAATATGAAACTATGAAAAAAACGCTTATTAATTTTCTATACAATATTGTTAGACTTCCCACGGTATGTTGCTTCGAATTGCCGAACATATCAAAATAATGGGACAGACTGGAAGCCATAGCAACATCTACGTTGCAAGAGATCTTGAAAACTAGCCGAGAAGCGTGTCTCGAATCACGACAAGGAAAACAGCACTTCGTAATTGTATTAACCGATATATGCTACTATGTTACTTGTACTTTAGGGTAAATGCTATTCTTTAGTACTGAAGGAATAAGGTCCAAAGAAATGGTATATAATACTCGTCTGCAGTATTTTAAGTGAAATGAAGGCCGAACATATACGCGTATTGAAGTGTTTGAATGTATAGAACAAATAATTTCTTCTTAAGAACATTTTATCTTGTTCAAATACAATTTATTAGTAATTATGAATTTGGTTATTTTGGTCCATAAGAAAGACTATGACATCACGCTTTAAAATAAAAAATATAACTAATTGCAATACAACATTATGAACTGTTATTAACTGAATAAAAGTATATTTTATATGATAATGATAATGAAATGAGTTAAACTTTTTAAAATTATAAATAGTTCACCCATCCATACTCACGCATTTGATTGTAAAACATAATGGATTTCCATTGCAGAATGATTATGTACGTAAACGGAATGCATCATTATTATCTTCACTTTATCGAACATGTATTCCATTACGTTTTAACGTTAACATTTCGATGTTAAATAATAGGTTAGATACACATGTTTATACAAGTCCATTTATAACAATTGAATACATTTTTATCGAATTGTATTAAAGCCAAGACATACTGTATAGTTTATAAAATTGCGCAACAATAACTTGCAACTTACCGAATTTTAAGCATCCTCTTTGAAATAGATTTGCTAATATTACTTTTTTTTTGCAACAGCTTCACGATGTAAATGTTGACACAGACGTATTAGCATGATGGATATCATATATATGTATATCTTATCTCTGAATCTTCTTTAGGTAAGCAATGCGAATGCTATTCACGCCATTACGGTAATGCAAACACGCTCACGGAGCATCATTCTTTCTGTATTTGACTGGTGACCATGCGTTATTAGTTTCCGGGTAAAACATTGCAAAATGTTCCACATATGTGTGCCCAATAACTATTGGTTCACGTTAAGTGACATATTACAGGTAATGGAAAATTAAAATAAATGCATTTAGAATCGTATATTTATATTGGAAACTATATGACTTCTTGACGGGAAAGTCAAAGATACTAATTGCACAATATCATGCAAATCTTAATATGGAAAAGGTATATGTAAAACGCTGATTATGAAGCAATATGTCTGCACACGAGTAAGCTATACTTGTTATAAAATACATTTCGGGATAAGTCATACAGGAAACTCTGAAATCAAATTAATTAATCTGAACAATTTAGCACAATCTTTTTACATGTATTATGTTATCTTTAATTTGATTTGAAAATAAACACACGCCGTTTACTTTGCTTGCACATAAAATAAATAAAGAAGTGTGTTTACTAGTTTCGTCAACTGAAAAGGGCGTGTTTTTTTTTACAAGTCTGATACTTTAACAGATGCTAGTGTCAGTAACGATGACCTTACGCGTAATCGATTGAGCATATTGGATGACATACTGGATGTTGAAGTGTGTGTCATAACGTTGAAATGTCTGGGTCGGTATTTTTACTTAGGTGTACTAACTGTAAACCTTTTAAATCAAGTCTAAGGACGGCTTACACACAGTTTGCGGGTAACGAAATGTTTCAACATGAAAGATATATTTACCAGTTTAAAATTGAACAAATGTACGTGAAGCAGAACTATGTGTACATGTTAGCTTACAACATATATAATATAATACAATTAAACAAATCACGTCAATGAAATATTCTGTTTAAAACATAATATCGTTAAATAAGAAAAACGCAGGTAATCCAGTTTATAATC
>VMBQ01000300.1:77130-103554 GCA_007657795.1 Dreissena rostriformis
TTAACCCTTTGAGCGCTGGAACCGGATTTTGAAGGCCTTTGCAAACAGTTTGGATCCAGATGAGACGCCACAGAACGTGGCGTCTCATCAGGATCCAAACTGTTTGCTATTCTGATAGTATTTTTTGAAAAAAATCGAAGAAAATGCTTTTTTTTAGAAATTTAGCAGACAACATTTTAGCAGATGACAAATTTCCCAGCATGCAAAGGGTTAAGATTGGATGAAAAAAGAAGCCTCTAGAGAGTTCAAAACCTAAAAGCTGACACCGCACGATGAACAATAGCTCACCATGAGCACTTCATGCTCATGTTGGCTTAAAGCTAACAAGAGATGTGTTTGTCAGAAACACAATGCCCCCTATTGCGCCGCTTTGAAATTAAATTTCTATTTATCATTTGGCAGGTTTAGAAATTATCTCCTTTTAAAGCTGAATTACTTCCCTTGGATTGTGTTTTTTGACCTTTGACCTTGAAAGATGACCTTGACCTTTCACCACTCAAAATGTGCAGCTCCATGAGATGCACATGCATGCCAGGTATCAAGATGCTGTCATCAATAATGCAAACGTTATGACAAAACGTTAACCAAGGTTAAAGTTTTGGGACAGAATGACAGACAGAATGACAGACTGACAGGCCAAAAACAATATACCCCCTCTTCTTCGAAGAAGGGGGCATAAAAACATGTCCAAAGACGACAAGACAAGAGGGTTGACAAAAACAAAACATTTATAGTTCTATAAGCCATAGCAGAAGACTCTTTTTCTCTAGAGGAAACACAACTTAAATGACAAATGTGTAAAAGCGGTTTTATCACCAAATGACAGTCAACTCAACCAAACAAACAGACAAAAATTTGACTTTGGACAATGTCAATAACATAAATTGCAGAAAACCTCTGAAATATTCATGAAGACTGAAAACTCTAGTCAACATTTCCACATTCCTCAGTCCACAGCTTAACTTAACAGTGACATAATATATTATTCATCATGAACACTTTTGATTGAGGTGAACACAGTCCTCAGGGAGCAAATAAATGCCCCGCTATCAACCAATTATTCATTCAATTACATTGTACCACTCTGTTCTCAGCAGACTTTCCATTGGTGTTCACCACTAAAGTAGAGCCATTTGGTCCAAAAAATGAAATTGTGAACCCTTTGAGCACTGGAACCGGATTTTGAAGGCCTTTGCAAACAGTTTGGATCCAGATTAGACGCCACAGAACGTGGCGTCTCATCAGGATCCAAACTGTTTGCTATTCTGATAGTATTCTTTGAAAAAAAAATTGAAGAAAATACTAATTTAGAAATTCAGCAGACAACATTTTAGCAGATGACAAATTTCCCAGCATGCAAAGGGTTAAATTTAGAAATGAGCCTTGCTCTGTGATATGGGGGTTTGCATATGGGGGCAATCCGCACAGGCTAATCAGGGACGGCACTTTCTGCTTTTATTGTATTTTTCCTTTAAAGGAAGACTCTTCTTGACGAAAATCCAGTTAGGGCGGAAAGTGTCGTCCCTGATTATCCTGTGCGTACTGCACAGGCTAATCTCTGACAACACTTTACGCACATGCATTTAACCCCGTTTTCTCAGAGCGCGACTCAAATATTTCTGGTCTTGTTGTTGTTTTTCCTATGTATTTAACAATACTACTTGCTTAACTTCGAACTTTTAGTAGTTACACTTGTGAATGAAATCTGTTGGTAAGATATAGTTAAAACATGTTTGTAAGTCTTCTGTTTCAAAACTATGATTGTACAACTAACTCATTCTTAACTTTAATGAAAGCTTCTTTTTACAATAATACAGATTGCCATTATGAGTGATATTTCTAAGCATTTTAATCAAGATAAACTCCTTATTTTTAATTTTACCCCCAAATTCTGCTGCAATCACTTCAAATATCGAAGTATTGGATACAAGTGCCCGGCAAATCAAAACGGGAACGATCGAAATCAAATAAAAATGGGAACCATCAAAATCAAATAACAAGAGATTTGTTTGTCAGAAACACAATGCCCCATACTGAGCCGCTTTGATTTTATTTTTTTTACCTTTGACCTTGAAGGATGACCTTGACCTTTCACCACTCAAAATGTGCAGCTCCATGAGATACACATGCATGCCAAACATCAAGTTGCTATGATCAATATTGCAAAAGTTATGACCATTTTTCGAAACCTAAACGCAAGTGTGACGGAATTTCAGAAGGACAGACAGACAAACTGACGGACAGACAGTGCGATCACTATATGCCACCCTACCGGGGGCATAAAAATGGAAACCATCAAACTAGACAAACAAGCACTTAGGTAGCTGCATTATATTCATTAATGTTTTAAAGCAATGCATTTCAATCAGGAGAGGAAGAAAAAACTGAATCAAAAACTTCCTCCATCAAGCTTGATGAGAGGAAAAAACACATATAATATGAAGATGATGACTCAAAAAAATAACACCAGCACACACCACAAGCATGTTTCTCCAGGAAGAGAACATTATTCCAACAATTCTGCGAGGGCTTACCAATCATCCCCATTGAGTGGCACACTGCCATGTGGTTAGATTTCACAGATGTATGCTGTATTACGCCAAACGCTTGTTAATTACGGCAACGTGATTCGCTTTTAAATGTCCTGACATCATAATTTTAGTGCGATCATTAATTTGTGCGAGAATGTTGTACTCTACAGAGTAGTTTATGGTTATAGGTTGTTCAGAGGCTATCACAGAAATATTCTGTACTTGCTAACTACTCTCTTCAATACATACAACATACAGTTGTTGTACAAGAAAAACAAACTCTATCTCCCACTAATTTTTGCATTATTGGCATAAAACAGTTGTTCCTGTGCTAAATTTTATATCAGATAATATAGTTTGTTGCTATTCACTAGAACCCAATGTTCTTATTAATTAAGTCTATGAAATGTCAATGTCACACTCAGGCAGATATAAACCAATTAAACGAATGATATGAACCTCACTTTTAAAAAAGGGGATTTATTGCATGTGCATTAAGTGTCATCCCAGATAAGCGTGTGCAGTCCACTTCATCTTCATCCATTTTTTTTTATTTAATAACATTGATACCATTATTTTACCCATAATCATGAAGCATTTTGAGTCTAGCTCTGGGAAAACGGGGCTTAATGCATGTGCGTAAAGTGTCGTCCCAGATTAACCTGTGCAGACCACACAGGCTAATGAGGGATGACACTCTACGCCCAGACTGAATTTATGCTAGGAAGAGGCTTCTTTTAAACGAAAAATACAATAAAAGTGGAAAGAGTCGTCCTAGATTAGCCTGTGCTGAGTGCACAGGCTTATCTGGGACAACACCTTACACATATGCATTAAACTCCCTTTTCGTAGAGCAAGGCTCATATGCAATATGTAGACAAATCCTCTACAATAATTGCCAAGCTGTCACCCAAAAATGATCAGCTAATTATTTCTCACCTATACGTTATGACATGATAATTATTAATTATATGTGCTTCTGACAATTGACCATGAGTTAAAACACAGAGATTTGCAACATTTTTGTTTCACACAATATTGAAACAGTGTTTTTTTTCCACCATTTTGCGAATGGGGCCAGGTCTCTTGGATTGGCAAAAATATCATTAAGGATGTTCAAAGAAGCCTTCCTAACACTGTACCAGCTATAAGCTTACAAGCCTGTGCCGACAGCACAGGCTAATCTGGGATAACACTTTACGCACATGCATTAAATCCTGTTCTACCAGAACAAGGCTCATTTGAAGCGATCCCCATTATGACCTTATCAGCCTCCACATGACTGGAACAGCCCACGTTTATCATTAAGGATGTTCAAAGAAGCCTCCCTGACATTGCACCAGCTGTAAGCTTACAAGTCTACCCCTCATAAAAAAAATTATGTTATAATGTCAGCTCAATTAACACACATGTGGATGATACAGGTCTGGTGTTGCAAACTGGGAGAGAGTTCACTGTACTCTCTGAAGTAAATGTAGAGAGACTGGAACAATTAGCTTCTATCTATAATGTGTGATGTATGCATTTTGGTATGTACAGTGACTTACTAGTGAGTGCACAAAGTTGAATCCTCCATGCATTTGAGCCGTGCTCTAGTTTCCAAATCTGAAAGCAATAGCTATGATACTTTCGGAGTAAAGTGGACCAAAACACAAAACTTAACCAAATTTTTAATTTTCTAAGTACAAAAGGGGCCCTAATTCTGTCAAAATGCCAGTCAGAGTTACATAACTTTGCTTGCACAGTTCCCTTATGATATTCAGTAAGTGTTGCAAGTATGAAAGCAATACCTTTGATACTTTAGGAATAAAGTGGACCTAAACACAAAACTTAACCAAATTTTCAATTTTCTCAGTATAAAAAGAGCACATAATTCTGTCAAAATGCCAGCCAGAGTTATCTATCTTTGCCTGCCCATTCCCCTCATGACAGTAAGTAAGTGTACCAAGTTTGAATGCAATAGCTTTGATATATGAGAAAAGTGGACCTAAACACAAAACTTAACCGGACACAGACGACGACGCCGATGAGCAGGTGATGACAATATCTCATATTTTTTTAAGTATTTTAATATATCTTAGGAGACACAGAGTGTAATATTATAGTTAATGAAAATGAGGCAGTCATTATTTCTGTCATGTCATCTATTCCAACTCCCCCTCTATGTATCAGTATAACATTAGGATTCCAAGGACTCTGAAAAAACCATCAATATTTGTCAGAAATCAAACAGCACATTAACGCTAATTATGGCGATTCGATCAAAAGTCAGACAAATTCAACTCGGACTCCAAATGTCAAAAAATTGTGTCCAGCACTGTGGTAAACCTCTGTGTAATGATGATGGAATGGGGAAAACCCTGTGTCCTCCAAATGTTATCAATGATTTCATATTGCTAACTTTTATGTTTAACACTAATGCATCACAGATAAGGTCACCAAAAATCGTGTGAAGTCGGTCACTGTGTAGGGAACATTCACACAGTACTGAATTTTGTTATTTTAAATTACATAGTCAAGCTTTTTGACACCATTTCATCTTGAAATTCCATAAGCACTCAGACAGAATGGTTAATCCGATGCGGCCCAATTTAAAAATGGCAATTAATTGCTTCACACTCTATATTTATATACACATTTCACCCAAACAATACGCGTCCACATTAAGGTTTAATCAGTACAAGTAACTTGAAAAACATTACAGACATGAATCTACAAAGGTTCAAGATTACCATATGTCTGAATTTTAACTCTTTCAGTGCTGGAACTGAATTTTGAAGGCCTTTGCAAACAGTTTGGATCCAGATGAGACGCCACAGAACGTGGCGTCTCATCAGGATCCAAACTGTTTGCTATTCTGATAGTATTCTTTGAAAAAAAATCCAAGAAAATGCTAATTTTACAAATTCAGCAGACGACATTTTAGCAGACGACAAATTTCCCAGCATGCAAAGGGTTAACAAGATTCATGCTACTCTTGATCATGTTATGTTCAATATTGCGATATTAAAATTTAATGATTTCGTTTGGAATTTCATGTTATTTTTTCATGATAGATAATGCTATCTATTTCAGACATTATACTTAAACGATTCTGGTTTCATTGAGGGTACCTTTAATGAGAGCCAGAAGAATGGGTAAAACTTTTGCTTCTATCTGAAACTATATGAGCCGGTTTCTAGGAAACAGGCTTAATGCATGTGAGTAAAGTACATTTGTGTATCATTCCAGATTAGTGTTTGAAGTCCAGTTTTCCAAGAGAGGGCAGCTCATATATAAACCTTGCCCAAACCCTGATATAGAATATAAATAGCCAATTACAGCAAGCTCTCTGTTTCCAAAATGTGACAGATGACATGTTTTGGTCACTACAGGAACTAAAGAATTCTGAGGAGAAATACTTCTGTCTCTATGGTGAATGCGTCTCTATGGTGAATGCATCTCTATGGTGAATGTAACATGCACCAACTCAATTTATGCAAGCTGGGTTAGCGAATATATCATATGGTATAAACAACTACACCTCAAAAATATTTATGGACTCAGTTTTTAATCTCTTCAATTTAACAAGAAGGCAAAACAATTCTTCAGTATTAATAACATTTAAGTAGAGAATTGTGCACTTATTTCATTCAAATTTATAAAATGTTGAATACATTAATATAATCATAATACAATCATGTCTAATATACAATCATGTCTAATATACAATCATGTCTAATATATACAATCACGTCTAATATACAATCATGTCTAATATACAATCATGTCTAATATACAATCATGTCTAATATACAATCATGTCTAATATACANTATGGAAAAGGTATATGTAAAACGCTGATTATGAAGCAATATGTCTGCACACGAGTAAGCTATACTTGTTATAAAATACATTTCGGGATAAGTCATACAGGAAACTCTGAAATCAAATTAATTAATCTGAACAATTTAGCACAATCTTTTTACATGTATTATGTTATCTTTAATTTGATTTGAAAATAAACACACGCCGTTTACTTTGCTTGCACATAAAATAAATAAAGAAGTGTGTTTACTAGTTTCGTCAACTGAAAAGGGCGTGTTTTTTTTTACAAGTCTGATACTTTAACAGATGCTAGTGTCAGTAACGATGACCTTACGCGTAATCGATTGAGCATATTGGATGACATACTGGATGTTGAAGTGTGTGTCATAACGTTGAAATGTCTGGGTCGGTATCTTTACTTAGGTGTTCTAACTGTAAACCTTTTAAATCAAGTCTAAGGACGGCTTACACACAGTTTGCGGGTAACGAAATGTTTCAACATGAAAGATATATTTACCAGTTTAAAAATTGAACAAATGTACGTGAAGCAGAACTATGTGTACATGTTTCCTTACAACATATATAATATAATACAATTAAACAAATCACGTCAATGAAATATTCTGTTTAAAACATAGTATCGTTAAATAAGAAAAACGCAGGTAATCCAGTTTATAATCCGTTTTGTTATAATTTGTTTTCTGCTGTGCATTCACAACTCAATTTACATGTATACACATTCTTTGGCTTGATAATTCGTTTATGTTACAATCTCCTTACCAGCACAACATGATTTATTCCATATTGAAGTGTTCCGATTATCTTATTTATTGTTAACATACTTTTAGTGTGTATCTACTGTTTGTTTATATAACTGATATGATCTTGGGTGATTTTTAGGACAACAAATCAATAGTTTATGATTTGTAAAACTATAGCTTCTTTAAGTGTTAATATATATCCGTCTAATTGTAACCTAACTCTGACAGAAAAAAATAAAATAAATCAATTCTTCTTTGATTGTTGAAAAACAACGCCGGTGTTTTATTTTAAGAATGTTTATAAATGCCATGTGAATGCATTGATGTGCCATTTTTGTCTTAAATAATCGTTGTCACATTACCCTGAGCAAAGAACTTGCATTGAATTGTCAGCTCAATAACGTTTTTAATATGTCATTAATCTTCTGTTCTCACATAATTTAATTGCTTAGTTATTTGATATATTATTTAAGTAGTGTAGACGTCATGTTGAAACAAATTAAATTGCATATACTTGACCACAATGTTATTTTAATATTGTAAAACAGTTTTTCTTTTATGAAGATAGTATCATAAGATTTAAAAGGCAAATGCTTCAGGCTTCACGTATATCCACACGGAAGTCGTAAGTCAAACACATTGCATACATTTTCAACCCCCACGTTTGACATTTTATATATATTTCATAAAGAATAAAATAAAGTATGATATGATACATGAATTACATTTTGTAATATGTCATTTTGAGATTTTATCACATGCTACACCTTGTTTTCAATGGAATACAGACATTACGTATTTTGTTATGTTACATATGTGTAATACAACATTTTTAACCGTTTTCATTGGCTACAGAATCAATAACTAACCAATCGCATGGCTTTATTTTGGTGAAATGACGTCGTCAACATGAAATGACGTCACGATAGTAAACACGTTTTAGATCTATCAGCATTTGTTTGGTCAATAAAGATGTATTTTTTTTTTTAGTTTAAAAGCATGTGATAAAAAAGATATGATACTCGTTGTCATAACATACCATATTTTTATTAAACTCGTCCAGGAAATTCGTGAGTAAGCTCGCCAAAGGCTCGCTTACTAACAAAATTCCTGGACTCGTTTAATAAAATATGGTATGATATGACAACTAATGTCAGATCCTATATATATATATATATATACAATGCTTTGAAAATATGTAATGCTTGTAAAATTGAATAATCAACAAAAAACATTTTCAGAATAATAATTGTTGTTACATATGACCATGTGTATCTCAATTGCATATGCAGTTTGATGACGTCAGGAGACAGCGGCATGCGTAAGAATGGTGCATATGGAAACCTGTTAATCTCCATGAAGTAAAGCAGACTTCGATAATTGCATGTTTTTGTAATACACGCAATTCCAGAAAAACGTGTTGCTTCAAGATTGATTCTTGCAGTATTTTCCCGATATTACAAATGTGTCTGCGAGAATATTAATAGATCGTAGTCCATCCCAATTTATGCGATTTAAAAAACGAATGAAACACGTGGCCCTAAAAAAGGAAACTATTTAAATAAACTGCATAGCATATTAGTATGCAATGGATTGGTAATGAATGTGGTAAATATTCATAGACAATGAATTATATTACACGCATTCACTATACATTGTATAATTGTATGAAGAAGAAGCAGGATGAATATGTCATGAATGTATGCATTTTTATCTGTAACGAAAACGTTATTTTTCGCCAAAAAGTCGTCTAGGACAACAGTCTGATTAAGTAAACTCATGTTTTCAACACGTTTTGAACATACTCAGTATTAACAAAACATTTGGTATTTGGTATTTCGACAAAATATATACAAAGCAAATACATATCCGATAACACTTCTCATCAACAAGCCCACTACCAATACAATAAAATCTGAAATAGGCCTTCATATGAGAATATGGAAATATTTCGAGAGAATATGATTATTATGCTAATCAATAGCGCAAACAATTGCAGATTTGGTGCTAAATTTAGCCTGCGTCTACTGAGGAATGACGTCAGCAGACATCATAATTAATAAAAATGTGTAATCCGAGAGCATGGTCATAGCCCACACGGTACGCAAACCTGATAAAAGCTAATTGATCGCATGTTAAGACAATACTAGCGTCTCTTTACAAATATCAGATTTGCTATTGAAAATATAATGTTTGTTTGTGGTTGTTGTTTTCTTCCGTTCCCTTTTATTAAACTTTGCTTCAAAAACGCAGTTAAAGATGTGTTTATCAACACATTTTATTTAATATTTAGAGTACGAGAGCATCGCTTACCATGATTTGTGAAGCATTAAGATAGTATAAGTCTTAATTCTGATCTCTCTAATATAGCTCTAGAGATCGTTTAAGAAAATCAATTGTGGAACAATAAATACTATATCAGTTCAAACCTTAAAGCAAACATTAATGTACATCCATCAATTCAAACTTAAACATAATTTAATATTATCTTCAAACACCGGGAGGTCATGGGTTCGATTTTCACTTTCGGGGCGTTTCTTTCGTTCTTCCCTGAAGATACCAAATACTGGTGCTACCTAGGAAACGGACTTGAGAGCGATCTTATAAGCCTAAGGTCAATGTCACAGTTACTAATGATAACATATAAATATGTGTTATGTTACTTTTTTATTGGAAATTATGTTGATGGTTCGAAGCCAACAGCGGCATATATTTTTTCTTAGTTTACAAAATACGTACACATCCAATTAATATTTTAGATGAAATAGCACATTTGTGTTTACTTGGAAAGTATATTAATAAAACATGTATATGAAATACATCAACAATTAGTGTTATGTTCAGTCATTATACTTCCGACAAACACTCCTCCGTCGTATTTGTTATTTTGCCGCCCTCACTGGCCGTAACGGCTACTAACCTCGCTGTCTGATTGAAGGTAGATTGTAAAACTGTTTACCCTGATGTCAATCGCAATGCAATATTTAAAATATTTATCTTCAATAGCTTGAACATGTCGACACGAAGCATCCCATTCAATTTACCCGATCATTGAAAAGCATTGCATAATTAAATCCTTCACATCGGTCATTTCTCAAATTCAGCCAGCCGATATACCCTTTCGAGTTTGCCCACATGTCTAATATTGCGTGTAAGTCACAAGATACGGCGGTACCTTACTGCCTGCAGGCCGTGTTCTCTAAGACGTTCATCCAAAGCATATGCTGGTCGCGGTCTGTGAAGCTCAATTATTTCCAGCAATTCTGCTTTCACCATTTCCATGTCGAATGCAGTATTATATCGCCGTAGCTTGTAGTGCATTACATCATTCATACGAAAACGTTTTGTTACGCCAAGTTGTCTTGGACAAGTAAACAGTTACCATGTAAGTTCTGTATAAACATGTCAGGGAGCCATTGTGTGAAAGTGTCACATTGTTTGATGTGATAGTCACCAGTGATGTTTTTGGCTTAGACCACAAAAGCTGCACCAAGAACGAAACTATCGTAACTGCCATCATGCAAAATAATCAGACGCTCACCTACAGTTGAAGAAACAAGTTAATGGAATAACGCACTCATTCATTTTAATTAAAATAAATCACACACGTTTATTCATCTATGTACACGGATAATGTTAATATTTATGACACAACCGTAAGAGACATGTATTTTCAAGTCAAATTCTTCCGTCTGCAAGTATTTAGGGAGGGAGCGTTTGTAATGTACGTATGCCTCTCCAGTACTGATGATTGGATGACCTTCTTTCTTTCGTCGTAGATATTTCCATTGTTGTAGAGTAATGTCAGGCTTCCTCATCAACACCTTGCTGTTCTTGTTGCAACGTCTATACCTGAATACCATCTGCTGTAAGAACTTCCGTTAAAATACGCTCCCCGAAAGTTGATGCTTTGCTTCACAATGGTATGACAATTCTTTAATATTGGTAAAGTTGTACCTTTCTCAAACATGGTATAAATAGTGCTTCTAATGACTCGTTTGTCAAAGTCGTTAGCTTCTATTGGCCTCTTGTGTGCCCATGTAGTCCCCAGGCGTTTCTCTTGTAATGCTATCCTCTGTATACTTTTTTTTATTCAACATTATACATACAATGTAGACATGTATATGATCACAAAAAGAAATGAAAACATGTAGCAGTAATACTGTTCAAACATGTTATACAAGATAACATGTACAAGTGTACTTCCTATGATTAAGATGCTCGTTCCAGAGCATTATTTAGAGAGATTTGTTGCCCTTCTTGTTTCTCTAATTTCCAAAACGCATTAGCATTCTACACAATTCGCCTGCGGGTTTGATTGTAATTGCCTGTCGTGGATTCACCCTCGGCGATTGTAAATCAACAGGTACATATGTGTACTTTCAACTAATACACACGTTTGTTTGAACGTATAATTGTAAAAAAGCCTTATTATGAGCTCAAACTCTTTCACATAAAATAATGTTTTTCCTATTTACGAGACGATATTTAACATTCATCAGAAAGCCAGGATAAAAAACCCCACTAAAGTACTAAGCAAACAAACTGTTTGATGAACATTATTATTTTGCAATCAAATAAAAAAGTTAATTTTGACGCACAAGTCTATGTATTATGCAACCAATACAATAGTTACGTGTTGCGTTCTTAATTATCCATAATAATTGTAAAATAATTTGTTTATACGTAATCACAGCAAATTAACGCAATCAAAGAGACCATGCAGTATGTTTTACATTTACACTCGGATGTCAATGAAAATCGTTGCCGTATAATTACCAAAACTATAATGACAGTACTATGATCTCCATTCCAGAAAACGGTAATTCAATAGTTTTATTTTCGAGGGAATGACTTAATGGGAATACGTATAAATTGGTAATATATTCACGGGGGAAAAAAATGGTTGAATTAATGGACGTTATTTTAATGGCCGTAAATCTATCGTGCCGTCTGCTTGAAATGAACAATTTATAATTGAGTCATTAAAGGGACTGTAAACCACGAATGACGAAAAAAGAAAAGTTCTAAAATACCATATTTTTTTACAATAATTAGTTTATATTGATTAAAATATCACGACTGGTATATTACATTACTTGAAGAAAGTTCATATTTTCATTATATTCGGTAATAAAATTTCGCGATGTGTAATCGAAAGTACATCGCGAAAATAGGTGACATAACGATATACACACTATAAATAACGCAAGTGGATTGATCATTTTTAAAATATATACAATTCACTACGCATGCACAATTTGCATTCCTGGGTTTACCACGTGACGATGATGATAATCAATCTTGCGTTATTTATAGTTAACTAGTTACCTGGTAAGCATACACAGTAAAAACAAAAAAAATAATAAACAAATAATGTAAAAAATAAAAATAAAAGCTTTTTTCAAGTATTGTTATATACCAGTCGTGATATTTAAATCAATATCAACTAGTTGTAAAAAATACGGTATTTAAGAACTTTTCTTTTTTCGTCATTCGTGGTTTACAGTCCCTTTAAACCTTAAGTTTATTGTTCGTTGAGCGGTTTAATATTTTGTGTTGGCTATTTTTCTTTTTCCTGAGCTTGTATAATGACTGGAGAGCCCCAAAATTGCAAGGGCATTGTTCTAATAACAACAATTTGAGTCCATCGCCATGAGACCGCGGAACACAAACACTGTGTCACGGCGATTCAAAATGAAAAACTTGGCACACACATCCATTGAACTTCAAATGTATAATCAAGTCGGTTTCCCAAATCTTATCGGTGTATCATCGTATTGAATGTGTTATTCTTCTCATGCAATATTGATTTTGCCAGTTTAAATCATTAGCTCTTAACGTTGCTGAAGTGAAGACGTTTTATGTTAAAAAGTACCTAATATGTTACATGGTAATTGTTAAATTATTATTATCGATCAGCGTGGTTTTAGTCTTTAGAATGTTACTTATACGTGTAACATACACAAACTGTAAATAGAGCTTATAATGTTTATAAGAAGTCAAAGTTGAAATTCAAGGTTACAAAACAATACAATATTATCAGGTTATGAAGCAATAAGATGTAAGAAAATAATTTTCCATGCAAATACGCATTGATTAGAAAAATGTCTGAATATCGATAAGAAGCTTTCAGACATGTGTTGCTGAGCAGACTCGTAAACTATAACGTTACTCAATAAATTCGATCAGAACTATTAGAACAGCACACTCTACACAGTCATGCATTTTCATTGCCCTAATAGAATCAAAGTCAAATTCGCAGCGAATGGTTAATCTCTAATGTTGTTAAAACTTGCGTCCCAAAATGTTCGTATGTCTGCTTTGACTAGATATTGAGATCGTACACGAATATGAAACTATGGAAAACAAACGCAAATTAACTTTCTTTACAATATTGTTAGACTTCCCACGGTATGTTGCTTCGAATTGCCGAACATATCAAAATAATGGGACAGACTGGAAGCCATAGCAACATCCATGTTGCAAGAGATCTGCATGTGAACACCTACAGCTCCAGTAATTCTGCTCTTGATGCGTGTCTCGAATCACGATATGGAAAATAGCACTTCGTTATTGTATTAAGCGATCTATGCTACTAGGCTATTGGTACTTTAAAATACATGATATTAGTAAGATTTGTGTGGAATTAGAGCAGAGGAATTGTACATGATACTCGTCTGCAGTATTTTTTATGTGAAGTGATGTATACACATGGCATGTACGCGTATTGAAGCGTTTAACTGCATAGAACAAACATGTTCTTCTCCAGAATACAAATTCTTGGTAATTATTTATTTGGATATTGTTGTCAATACTACTAAATAAGTTGGAAGACAATAACAGCCCGCTTGAAAAGTAAAGGTATCATTTATTAGAAAACACCATTATTTACAGTTATCGACTGAATTAAAAAAACGAACGTAACAAGCATAGAGATATGTTTTGTAATATGATTGAATTTTGATTTTGAAGTTTAACTAATGTTATTTGCAAAAAGTTAACTCAATCACAGGGATTTGGTTATGCAAAATAATTTAATGAATTAAATGAAACTGAATGCATCGGACGTTCTATAGCTCTCAGCGAAATTGTCATACTTAATTGTAACATTTTAACGTTCAAATTTTCAACTTTAATAATATAAGATATACGGATGTTTATACAAGTTCATTAATGACAATTTAATACATTTTATCGAATTGTATAAAAGACAAGTCATACTGCAGTGTTTATAAAATGGCGTAACAATAACTTGCTGCTTACCAAATTTACCGCAGCATCTTCGTTGAAATTGATTTGCACATATTATTCAATTTACATCAGTTTCATGCTGTAAATGTTGACACAGGCGTACTAACATGAGGAATATCAAATACAGATGTTATCTCTGAATCTTTGTTATGTCAGTAATGCAAATGATTTGTAATGCAAACACACTCATGATCAGTTCATTCCTTCTGTATTTGACCGTTGATCCTGCGTGATTTAATTTTCTGGTAAAGCATTGCAAAAGTTGATTTATATTTAATGACATTACAGCGAATGGAGAGATAATCTTATCCAATCAGGTACCTCATATAAGAAATTATATTATAAATATGACTTCTTGAAGAGAGAGTCATATGTTCTAATTGCAAAATAGCGTACAAATGTTCGTATGGAAAATGAATAAATTAAAACTTATTATGAAGCAATATGTCTGTGCACGAGTAAACTGTTATGAAATAAATTTCGCAAACATGTTGTTTGTTTTTGGTTGTTGTTCTCTTCCCTTCCTGTTTATCAAACTTTGCTTCAAAAACGCAGCTATATATGTGTATTTATCAGCATTCTTTATTTAATATTTAGAGTAAGAGAGCAGCGCTTACCACGATTTGTGAAGCCTTAGGAGAGTATAAGTCTTGCTTCTGCTCTCTAATATACCTCCATAGAAGTTCTTAGAAGATCGATAGTTCAAACATAAAACCACAAATTAATGAATGTACATCCGCTAAATCAAACTTAAACATACATTTATATTTTTTTCAATCACCGGGAGGTCATGGGTTCGATTCTCTCTGTGGGAGCTTTTCTTTTGTTCTCAACTAAAAAGTATCAAATACTGGTTCTACATTGGAGACTGACTCGAACGCGCTCTTATACGCCTAAGGTCAAGATCACAGTTACTAAACATTACAGATATGCGATATGTTACTTTCATGCCTGCAAATTATGTTGATGGTTCGAAACCAACAGCGGCATATATGTTTTCTTAGTTTAAAGTACATTTTCAACTTATTCACACGTTTGTTTGAACGTATTCTTGCAAAAAGCCTTATTTGGAGCTAGAACTCTTACAAGTACAATCCTGTTTTCCCTATTCACGAGACGAGTCTAAAATTTAAAGTATCCTTAAAAGCCAGGGAAAAACATACCTCTTAAGTACTGAGCACACAAACTGTTTGATGAACATTATTTTTTGCAATACAATTATATTATAGTTAATTTTGACGCAAATGCCTTTGTGTAATGTAACCAATACAATAGTTACGCGATTCTTTCAAAATAATCTAAAATAATAGTAAAATAACTTGTTTCTATGTAATCAATGATAATGAAAAAAAGCAATCACAGGGACTATTATATATGAGTTACATCTACACTCGGGTCTCAATGAAAATCGTTTCCGTAATCTCCGTATAATTACCAAGCCTATACTGACAGTACTATGGCCTCCTCCCTATTTTTATTTTCAAGGGAATGACTTAAAAATGGGCATACGTATACATTGGTATTGTTATATTCACGGGGAAAATGAAATGGTAAATTTAATGGATGTTGTTATAATGTCCGTAAACCATTTATGCCGTTGGCTTGAAATGAAAAAAAAAATATATAATTGAGTAAATAAACCTTAAGTTCATTCTTCGTTGAGCGGTTTTAGATTTTGTGTTGGCTATTTTCCTTTTCCCTGAGCTTTGTATATTGACTTGAGACCCCTAAGTTGCAAGGGCATCGTACTTATAACAGCAATCGCGGTCATCCGCCATGACATCATCGAACACAAACACTGTGACATGGAGATGCAGAAGGAAAACTTGTACTACAAGTCATTGAACTTCACATGCATTATCAAGCCGTTTGGGTGGTGATATTCCGTTTTTGATCTAAATATTTACAATTCCTTTGAAAGGTACATTATGTAACATAATGAATAGCTGTTCTACGGTACAAACAGTACAAGTTGCATCACACACTTGTTTTACCGTTTATTTTAATATGCGGATAAACATGAATATTAAACAACATCAAACAATGTCAAACAACAAGTCAACGTCAATTTCGGACGAGTAAGTAAGAAATATAATAGCAAAATGCTGCGTGTTTTGTTTGTTTAAAGATTGTGATTCGCATTATAATAGAATACATTATTCTCATTATAATTATTATAATGCAATGACAAGGTGGCAGTTGGGATCGGCTTCGTACATTCAGATCTCCCTGTCTTTTTCGACAAACAACTCCTTGATAAGTATTATATATCAAGCGACGCATTGCGTACACCAGCAATACCACCATGGGTACCATATACAATAATGTTCGGCCTTCATTTTGTTTATTTTTTAAAATTATACATGTGGGTCTATTTTTCTTTCGGTTGTTGACGACGTTGTTTCAGTGATGTATCGATATTAAACGTGACGTAATTATTATATTAAGTATTAAAGAATGTTCTTAACGAATTCATATTAGGACAGTGTAAATGAAGATATGAAACGAAATGCATAGAATGCCAAAATGCAATTTATTATTTGTAAATATTTCATACACAATATCAAATGACGTGTATGTCATAACACATTGTATAAACACGCCTTAATATTCATAAAATAAAATAATAAACATTTATGCGTCTATTTTTTTATAAGAAAATATCTTCTTTTCTCTCTCAAATGTCGAATGGGATATAAGTCGAACTAATTCGAACGTGTATAGTCTTTATAATGCCTCGACATAATGAACACATCTAAGATAAATGCAATTTTGAAAATGGACTTTATGAGCGAATATAGAAATCGTTAAAGACATATTTATGACCATGCTTATCAAAAGCACAGCCAATTTCAGATTTGTTTGCTAAATGTAGGATGCACCTGCTGTGGAAGGACGTCAACAGACATGGCAGTGAATGGAAATGTGTAATAAGAGAACCCGCCATCGCCAACACTATACGCAGACCGGATGTGAGCTCAGTTGATTGCATATTAAGATATTACGTGCGTCTCTTATTAAATGTCTGCTGTACCGTTACAGAAGGTTAAACGGTCTATATTTTCGTCTTGTAATAAAAACATTTGCTTCATGCATTTGGCATAAAAATATAAATCCACTATATTTATCTACTATCCAGAGAGTAAATGTACTGAACAAATGCAAAAGACCGCATGTTCATGTCAGAGGTTAATATTAATAGTGAAAAAAATACAACACATAAATGGTCATTAAACAAATTGATTGTATAAAAATAACAAAAAAATACAATTGTGCGTTTTTCTCTTAGGATGCAGAATATGCCAAGGTATGACTTAAAACGCTGGTTAACTTCTTAATTTGACAAACACATAAAGAGGCTTGAATTGCAGCAATCTATTGGTATATTCACAATTATTAATTGTGTTCCGTTTCGGTTCAAAATGATATCCATAGCACATAATGATTGTTATTATTTACGCTACAAAGTTAACTGTTGCAAATAACGAGGCTCATATTTCTGCAACGGTAGCTTAACACGTATACAAGATCACACTTAAACGCATCGAATGGTTCCCTGCGCTTTGTTGACAATCATTATGGTATGCCTGGATATGTTTTAAACCAAACTTCAGAGAAATGAACATTATTGTGTTTCTTTATTTGTCTACGGTTTCAGTCATATCATCTTTTTGGGGTGCGTTTCCCTGGACGGCATGATAGACAAAACAATAGGCTTGACTATTTAAATCGTATGAAAATACTACAAGTTTACGTTCGTAAATGATTTTATGATTGATAAGGACATTGGTTTTCAACTTTCCTATTATATGTAAAAGGAGTGTCTGTGTGACATATTTTATTTTACACTCGGTGCGAAAACCATAAGAAGCAGAAACATAAGGATCACCAAGGGAACAGATTTACTGAACTATAGACATACTGTAAAAACACCTGATACATTCGAAGTTAGGAAAAGAGGACATTGCATCGACACATTAGTTGCATGAATTTTCGCCAGATAAATTGTAAACATGAATGATAATAATGTGGGAACATTATGAAAGGGGCATGTGCACAGATTGACAAATTGACAATTATCAAACAAGTTTGACATGAAAAAGACAACTTGTTGTTAATGCAAACTATTGTGTTGAGCAGTTTATCGCAATAACTTATAATTTTGTTTCGTTGATACCCAGAAAGATGTCTTCACTAGTCAACTTACTTTATGTAAACTCGACTAAATTGTATAATTGTATGACGCAGGACGAATATGACCTGAAAGTATGTATGTATTAATATCTGTAACGAAAACGTTATTCTTTGCGCAATGGTCGACGAGGATAACAGTCTAATTAAGTCAACACTGTCATCATCACGTTTTGAACATACTCAATATATACAAAATGCATTTGGTAATTTCCTAAAAATGATAACACATCAAATATATATTCAATATAACACTTCTCATCAACAAGACCAGGACCAATACAATAAAACCTGAAATAGGCCCAAATATCAGAATATGGAAATATTTTAGGAGAATATGATGAGTATGTTTATGACTAGCGAAAACAATTGCAGATTTGTTGCTAAATGTAGCCTGCACAAACAGAGGAATGACGTCACCAGAAATATAAGAATAAATATAAATGTTTAATCCGAGAACACGATGATACCCCACACTGCACGCAAACCTGATACGAGCTTAATTGATTGCATGTGTAAGCATTACTCGCGTCCCTTTGAAAATGTCGGATGCGATGTTCAAATATGCTGTTTGTTTGTTGTTGTTTTCTTCCCTTCCTGTTTATCAAACTGTGCTTCACAGACGCAATAAAAGATGTGTTTACAAAACACTTTATTTAATATTTAGAGTAAGAGAGCATCGCTTACATATCTGTAAAGCCTTAAAACAGTATAAGTATTGCTTCTGATCTCTCTAATATAGCTTTAGAGAAGGTCTAAGAAAAACAATTATGGAACAATAAATAACATATAAGTTCAAACCTAAAATCAAACATTAATGTACATCCATCAAATCAAACTTAAACATAATTTAATATTATCTTCAAACACCGGGAGGTCATGGGTTCGATTGTCACTTTGGGAGCGTTTCTTTCGTTCTCCCCTTAAGATACCAAATTCTGGTGCTAACTAGGAAACGGACTTGAGAGCGTTCTGCTAAGTTTAAAGGTCAAAGTGACAGTAACTAATGATAACATATCGATATGTGATATGTTACTTTTTATGCCTGGAAATTATGTTCATGGTTCGGAACCAACAGCGTCACATATGTTTTCTTAGTTTAAAAAATACACCCAATTAATCTTTTAAATGCAATATTACATATATGTTTACTTGGAAAGTATATTAATAAAACATGCATATGAAATACATAAACAATAAATGTTATGTTCAGTCATTATACTTTTGACAAACACTCCTCCGCCGTATCAGTTGTTTCGCCACCCTCACGGACCCTAACGGGTTCGGACCTGGAACTATGCTCGCTGTCTGATTGAAGGTTGATTATACAACGGTTAACCCTGAAGTCAATCGCAATGTAAGATTTATAATATTTATCTTCAATAGCTTGAACATGTCGACAAGAAGCATCGCAGTCAATTTACCCGATCATTGAAAAGCATTGTATAATCCTTCACATCGGTCATTACTTCAAATTCAGCCAGCCGATATACCCTTCGAGTTTGCCCTCATGTCTTCTATTGCGTTTAAGTCAACAAGATAAGGGGGTAACTTATTGCCTGAAGGCCGTGTTCTCTAAGACGTTCATCCACAGCATATGCTGGTCGCGGTCTATGAAGCTCGATTATTTTCAGCAACTCTGCTTTCACCATTTCCATGTCAAATGCAATATTGTATCGCCGTTGCTAGTATTGCATTGCATTACATCATTAATACAAAAACTTTTTGTTACGCCGAGTTATATAGGACAAGTAAAATGTTACCAGGTAAGTTCTGTATAAACATCTCACGGACCCATTGTGTGAAATTGTCACACTTTATTTCGATGTTGTAGTCACCAGTGATGTTCTTGGCTTAGAACACAAGAGCTGCACCAAGAACGAAAATATCGTAACTGCCAGCATGCAAAATAATCGGACGCTCACTTACAGATGAAGAAAAAAAAACAGTATTAGAAAATGAAGTAAACGGAATAACGCACTCATTCCTTTTAATTAAAATAATCACACACGTTTATTCATCAATGTACACGGATAATATAAACATTTATGACAAAACCGTAAGAGAATTGTATTGTCAAGCCAAATTATTTCGTCTGCCAGCATTTAGGGTGGGAGCGATAACAATATACTTATGCCTTCCAGAACTGATGATTGAATAGCCTTCTTCAAGTAGTTTCTGTCTTTGTCGTAGTCAATTGATGCAGAGTAATATCTGGCTTCCTCATCTACACTTTTCTTTTCGTGTCGTAACGTCTATAGCTACATCCCATCTGATTTAAGATCTTCCGCAGGTAAAATACGCTCCTAGAAAGTTGATGCTTTTCTTCTCAATGGTATGACAATTCCTCAACGTTGGTAAAGTTGTATCTTTCTCATACATAGTATAGATCTTCTAATGACGCATTTGTCAGTCATCAATTTATATTGGCCTGCGGCGTGTCCATGTAGTCCATGCTTTCCTCTGTATACTTCTTACGCTTGAGATGTTCGTTTCAGAGCCTTATTAAGAGATATTTGAAACCCCTCTTGTTTCTTTAATTTGCAAAACGCGTAGGCATTCTGGATAATTGGCCTGCGGTTTTGGTTGTAATTGCCTGTCGTAGATGCACCCTCGGCGATTTTAAATCAACAGGTACATATGTATACTTTTCAACTAATACACACGTTTATTTGAACGTATACTTGAAAATAGCTTTATTTGAAGCTCGAACTCTTACAAATAAAAGACTGTTTTGCCTTTTTACGAGACGAGTCCAATATTTAAAGTACATATAAAAGTCAGAGTAAAAATACCACTACCGTACTGAGTGCACAAACTGTTTGATGTAAATTATTATTTTGCAATCAAATTATTAAATTTATTTTGACGCACAGGCCTTTGTATTATGTAACCAATACAAAAGTCGCGCGTTTCATTCTTAATAACCTAAATAATAGTTAAATAACTTGTTTATACGTAATCACAGGAAATGAAAAACGCAATCACATGTGTCATTCAGGTTGTTTTACATGTACACTCGGGTCTCAATGAAAATCGTTCACGTAATCTCCGTATAATTACCAAGCCCATAATGACAGTCCTATGGACTCCATTCTAGAAACGGTGATTTAATAGTTGTCTTTTCAAGGGAATGATTTAATGGGAATATGTATAAATTGGTATTATTATATTCATGGGGGAATTAAAACGGATGAATTAATGGAAGTTGTTAAAATGACTGTAAAAGTTAATCGTGTCGTCAGCTTGAAATAGAGAATTTATAAGTAAGTCATTAAACTATAAGTTCGTACTTCGTTGAGCGGTTTTAGATGTTTTTTTTTCATTTTAATTTCCCCTGAGCTTTGTTTAATGACTTGAGAAACCAAACGTTGCAAGGGCATTGCCCTCATTACATCAATTGCAGGCAACCGCAATAAAACCAAGAAACACAAACACTGTGACATGAAGATGCAAAAGGTAAACGTACACAACAAGACTTTGAACTTCACTTTTTGAATACTTTATTCATTACATTTGTATACAATTTAATTTATTGTCTAATTTTAAGGCCGACTGTAGAGTTCATAAAATGGCTTAAGACTACGCTCAACAGTAACTTAACGATTTTATCACTCCATCTCGGAAATGAATTGGCTCACAATTTTCACTGAATAGCAGTTATATGATGTTAACCGTTGAAATAGATATCAGCAGGATAAATATCAAATACATGAGATTTTGTTCAATCTTCATTGTCATTAATGCGAATGATTTGCAATGCAAACATAGAATGTACTCAGGCATTGCTCACTCCTTCGTAGTTGTTATCATACCTTTTTACCGATATTAAATAAAATATCAACAGTGTAAATTAAAACAAAATGCACGTATCATGTACTACTAGTATATATTAGGAAACTTTCTGAATCTTGGTTGTCATTTATGCAAATAGTTGTAAATGCAAACATTTCTTCGTAGTTGAATGTGAACTATGTTCGATTTATTTCGGGTACTGCTTTGAAAATTTGGCTTCATATTTATTCCCATAACTTTTTTTAACGATTTTCAATTAAATAACAACAACAACTGAAATAACAACAAAATGCATTTACTATCTACTACTAGTATTTGTTGCATTGGAAATATTGCAAATTTACAATTAGAAAATATCAACCATATGTATGTAGGTAAAATGATTAAAAAAAATGATTATGAAGAAATATGTATGTAAACAAGATAATGACATTAACGATCAGAGACGACGATGCCATATTCAGTCTGGAGATATTTATTGTGAAGAGAGTCCATCAAATCAAATTAATTTCCCAATAAACGACGTCGCAAGCATTATACAAATATTAACATGGATTTTCCATCATTTGGTTCGTAAATAGACACGCGTCTACAAGTCCTTTTTGCTATTTTAATCAACTGCAAATGACTTGTTGAAAGTAGGTAGATATCTTTTTACTGTCAGTTACACGTAACCGTTTGAAGCGAACAGAATAATGTACTGTTTTAAGTTGTAACTCTGTTGCTCTGGTCTCCTTCCTACCATTGAGTAATTATATAGTAACTAAATTGAATGCGTTTAAATTCCATTTTATTACTGTTTTATTTGAGTTGCAATGCTATGAGGTTAAGTTTTATTTACACTTATATATGTCATGAATATTGCTGGGCCAAGTGTGAGGTTGAGCGCTCTATAACCGGTATAAACCCCCAGTGCTTAGCATTGACCTTTACAAGGTGGTGACCCCAACAATATTCTACTATGTGTTTATGTTGTTTCGTATTGTGCCGTACTGTACTGTTTTGAATATTGGTCACTTGCCATAAAAGAGGACCACGAAGGTGTGTATAATAGAAATGCAATAATGCTAGAGCTTCTGGAGTTTCACTTCTGTATATTAATACATTATCGGTCAATGTCTGTCGGGGATTTAAAGTGAAACTTTGAATTCAAAATAATAAGCATATGATACTGTTTTCCGGTTACATAAGTGTTAATTATCAAAGATACATTTGAGAGTTTTAAACATTAACAAGCAAAGATACCATTTATAGTTGCGTGATACAGCAAAATAACTATACACCATATAAATATAACATATACAACAAATAAATGCACAAAATATACAAGTGACATAAAAACTATGAAACACATAACGTTAATGAAATTTGTTTTATTTACAATACGATTGACGGTAAGAAATAAACGCAAGGTTCTTCACTTTTTAATCCCAAAGTGTCGTTTTTTTCATGATCATATGTTAACTTGAATGATGTTGTAGACTAACACAAGTTGATTAACTATATATTGAGTTTCGATTGTTAAGATTGTCTTATTTATTTCTGTTCTGATTTACATTGATTCACATCCACATGTTTTAGGAATTTGATTTAACTAGTGCTCATGATTCATTAAATTATTCTTGTTTTAAGTGTAAATACATTTGTTTTATCACTTAACTCAGACTTGACGCTTGGAAAAGAAACCATTCTTATTTGAAAGCTTTCCATCATTCAATGAAAACATGACGTGAATAAGTACTCAACTTCGCCTCAGGGAGCGCTGTAAGATAAAAAACAAGCAACCGTGAACTTGCGCCTTGAGTGGTTTATAACGATTATTGACAGACTATTCTGAGGATTACATCAGGCCTACATCAGACCAATTAACAGACTCGATTACTTTGTTTACGTGTCTATTAGTTATACGGTGGTGATGATCGTCAATGCGTTGATGTATCGATAACATTACAAAAATGACAAAGCGCAGGAAAAGGAATAAAAAAAATGACATATGTTGCTTAGAGATTTTTTTTTATTTTATTACGAATAACAAGTCAAATACACGTGTAGCTACATGGCATCATGGCGAAATACAACATACTCAGACAAGTGTACGTATTATTTCTTTAAGATTATGATTTGTTTTTCATAAGATTACATCATTCTCGTTATAATTATGAAACTGCAATGACATGGTGGAAGTTGGATTCGGCTTCGTACATTCAGATGCCCCTGTCTTATGTGACAAACGACTCCTTGATATATGTCATATATCACGCGACAAATTGCATAACACAATATCAAATGACATGAATGTCATAACAAATTGTATAACAAAACCCTTGATATTAATAAAAAATACTAGACATTGATGCGTATATTTCTGTTGAGACAATTATGCCTCGAAATCATCAACAAGCCTTGGAAAAATGCAATACATTATGAAAACGCATTTATGACCGAATAAAGAAATCTTTACAGACATATTTATGATAATGTTTATAAATAGCACAAATAATTTCAAGATTTATTGCTTAATGTAGGATGCACCTGCAGTGAAATGACGTCAATAGACATGGCAGTGAATGGAAATGTGTAATATGAGAATCCGCAATATCCCACACTATACGCAGACCGGATGTGAGCAAGATATATCGTGCGTCTCTTTGAAAATGTCTGCTGTACCTTTACAGAATGTTGATATGGTCTGTATTGTTGTCCTGTTGTAAGAAGAATATTAATCCACTCGAATTATCAACTATCCAGATGATGAAATATACTTAAAACATGCACAAAATTGCGTAAGCATTACACAGGTGAATATTACATTGGAAAAAGACACAAATTAGAAATGGCCATTATAAGAATTGATTGAATAAACATAACACAATTTAAGTAATACTGTGCGTTTTCTCGAAGGATGCAGAAAATGCCCAGCTATGACGTTATAACGCTGGTTTATAATTTGTTAACTTCTCAATTAGACAAACAAATAGAGCAGATTGAATTGCATCAATCTATTGGTATATTCACAATTATTGATTGTGTTTCGTTTCGGTTCCTAATGATATCCATAACACATAATGATTGTTACGCTACAAAGTTTCCTGTTGCAAATAACGAGGCTCAGCCTTCCGCAACGATAGCTTTACAGAACAAGATCTTAATTAAACAAATTGAATGGTGTTCTACACTCTATAGACAGCCATTATGCTATGCCAAGATATGGTTCAAACCAAACTTGACTGAAATGCACTGTTGCATTATTGTGTTTCTTTATTTGTATACGGTTTCAGTAATGTTATCTCTTTTGGAATGTTATTCACTGGACGGCGTGATAAAGAACAATATGCTTGACTATTTAAATCGTATGAAAATTCTACAATTTTACGTGTGTAAGTGCATTTATTATTGATAAGGATATTGGTTTTTAATTTTCTTTTAATATGCAAAATGAGTGTCTCTATGACATATTTTGTTTTACACTTGGTACGAAAAGCAATGCAGCAGATACATACGGATCACCGATGGCGCACGTTTACTTAATTATCGACGGGCTATAAAAATAACTGATACATTGGGAGTTGACAAAAGTGGACATTGCATTATTATATCAGTTGCGTGAATAATCGCCAAAAGAGTGCACACACGAATGATAATAGTTGGGGAACATTTTGTGAAAGGGGCATGTGCACAGAATGTCAAATTGACAAATATCAAACAAGTATATCAGTTAAAAGACAACAAAATTTGCTGTTTATGAAAACTATTGGGTGAAGCAAATTTTTGCAATTACTTTATTTTCTTTTTGTTTTGAAAGTCTACATGGGAAATATGTGCAAAGAGTGTCAACACTCGTAAAAACATTGAAATTACTTTCACAAAGTTCAATGGCACAATATTTATGACATTGTCTGTGTGTTTCAATCCATTATTAATAATGTTTGATACCAATAAATCTGTCTTTACTTGCCAACTGACTAAACTTGTGGAATTTTATTATCTCAACATCAATTAAGCAGAAGTATGGTTAGATGGGCACAGAACAAAACAGTATCTGAATTCACTATGATCATAAAAACCCTCATATGTGGCGGGTTCTG